>LWMK02000469.1:0-47633 GCA_001693075.2 Taenia saginata
CAAACGTTTGCGGTCTCAGTATTTGGAAAACACTTTTGCTGCCTCCATGGAGGAAACATGGCCTGAATGTGATGCTGTTCTAGTTGTTTGAAAATAGGGGGATGAATAACAGCCTATGCGTACCACACCAACTAGTTATAATACTTGTTTCTAACACCTTCCATATTTGTTTTAACTCCAGTTAGACGATAGGCAGATAAATCTGATAGGGTTGGTAGTGGCATTTTTGGGCGGCTTTCTGCTACCTGCACTGATTACTTTCCTCCACTCCAAAGCCGTCGCACTCGAGGTGGCGCCTGGCGTGTGGGACTACGTGCAGGAGATTAACAATCCCCTGGTGCCGTGGCCTGAGGTCTTCAGTCGGTAAGTCAACTAAGTCGTCGATTTGGTGGTCGCGCCTCCTACCGTTCAGTGGAATGTGCAAGAGTGGGATTCCCCATTGTTTCTATGCGTTTCCATAGCGATATGCTTTCAATGGCAATGACATGCCTTCGCTTTTTTGGTCATTCATTACCTACATCGGAACGTCAACATTGGTGCGACGGATAGACAAACAGATTTGCGTTTTTCCTACGCCTAAGTGAGAAGAAGCCCGCCATGTCGGAGGTGCGCAGAGCTCTAGCGCCACTGTGTAATCTGGTCTGGGGCATCGCCATATTCAACTTCGTCGTATTTTTCGGGTTCTGGTGGATACTCGGACATGCCATACAAACACTCCACTTCGACTGCTTCTTCTCCGCTGTATGTCTCATTTTGTGACTCGAGAAATTCTATACCCAATAATGAGTGGCAATTATTTTGGAGCCTAAGAATTCCAGCATGCCATCAAAGCAGTGCCTTTGTCTTTGGAGTGGCAGGTAAATTAAGTGCTCTCCAAACGTTGTATATTTTCATCCTTAGGCGTTTGACGGATGTGAGAGATAGAATCCTTTTGCCACTTTCTTTTTTTACAATTCAACCACTTTTGGCTGTGGTAGATGCCTCTATACTCAACGCATGATTCATTTTAAAAGGTGGAGTCTATTGAGATATGGACATATCTATCCACCATCTTCCGCCTCGCCTTTCCTCTGGTGCCACTGGTCTCTCATCAAGGAGAATACTTGGGACGCCACCTGCACAAGTTCCAAATGCTAATGAGGTAGTGCTATGCTATAGCAGCAAACAGCTTCATTTGATTTTACTTGCATTTACAAGTGGATCGCAGCGTTTAAATATTCCACAAGCACTGTTTCGTGCATGCGATTGTCAATGTGGAGTTGCCTGTACTCCACTTTAATTGAGTTTTTCTCGCACGACACTCCTTGATGTCTTGTGTGCAGCTTCGCTGCTACTGCAGGAAAGGATGCTTTTCATTTGAAATCTGATATTTGTGCTGCAGATGCGAGCAACGTGACTTCTTTTACTTTTAGGCAATGGTTTTCTAGCCTTCGCCTTAAAAGGAAGCACCAATCGTAGACGTCAGTACAGCGGAGGTGATGAACTTGTCACCACTTCCAGAATGTCAGCTGAAAGGAGGACAGTTAATCAAGTCATGGAACGAGCTCAAATGGCCAATTATTATAAATCGTATCAAACACCCTTTGCATCACAATGCCCATAAAATCCTGTTCAAATCACGCTTCAACATGACAACTCAGCGTTAAACAAATAAGGCTACAGTAAATGTCTTTGGTACCTGTAGACTCGCCCATTTGGACCAATCATGTCAGTGACTGTAGACCTCGCAATGATTGAAAGGTTAGCTTCGGATTAAGGGGTTTACTGTGAATCATGGTACATGGTTGGATGTTTTAGTTGCGGAACTGTCGAGTACAAGTGCGGATCCCTAAAGTCTACGCAGATGTTGCAGTAGTCAATAAAGAGACAACAAGGTGGTCATAAAAAGAATTATGGATTACTAGAAAAGAAATGGCCTCTGAGTTTGCTAACATCCTCAATTAGGCATTATGAATAATTACTAATGAATCGAATCTGAGGCAAAATTAGTTGTGGTAACATGTCAAAGTGAATGTAGCAAGGGTCACATGGAAAATGGCATTGAATTCATAAGTGCCTTTACCAGAGTAAAAATTGACTGACTTTGCTTATCGCTGAAAAATGCGTTATCTGTCGCATTTACGCCCTGGTAAAAGAAAAGCTTTGAAACGCTCTTGGGGTACATGAAATGCAAGAATGCTTTTTCCAAGTTTGACCGATCTGGCGTAAGGAGGAGGTGATTAAAATATGTTTAGCTTTTGCCTTTTATGCGCTCCTCCATCACCACCTTAACACCTTACTCTTTCCCGATCAACGCATTTGGTCCGATGTTTGGGATGAACAAATAATCGCTTGAAACCTCAAATAACAATTTCGGATGTCTCCGGGGCATAATCTTGGTTTAAATGGTGAATTGTGCTTTAAAACGTTCATTTTTGGGCTACTAACTTACGTGATATGCAGCCGTTACACCCGTTTCCAGCACTCCCTGCTGATCAAACAGGGCGGCAGATTAGCTACATAATTTCTGAGGTTACCATTAATGCATAGATGCAAACCCAGTCGCTTCTGTAAAGCCCGCGTATGTGCGATTGTTTAATGCATTAAGCTGCAACTAAATCACCCGAACCTAATTCGCGTCAAAGTGCATGCCTTTGGCCATGATTCCTGTCAAGATCCTAGCTCAAGTGATCAAGTAATCAAGCAGAGCACAGCAACGACTTCCGCATCCTGTGAGTGATAGGTTGGTATCATAAACAGTCATGAGGCTAAGGATTTGGGGCTTCGATAGAGCCTTAAAATGCGCGATAGCTTAGAACTTGAAAGAGAAAAAAAAATCCAGTGCTTTACGCAAGCAAGATGTATCTTGATGTTTTGAGTGAATCGCACTACTTAGATCCTCCTTAAGTCTCCAAAAAATGAGCATGTCTACGAATTCATGTGTGTGCATTCTCATTAGCAATATGACCAAAAAAAGGAAATATTCAAAATTGGCATGGGAACACACCAAAGGTCTGTGCGATTCGGTAAAGAGTATGACAATGCTGGGCCGGAACATCGTTTTTACATTGGTGTTCTCAAAAGTCTAACTTGAGCTACTCGTGGAACTTCTAACAGTCCCCACTCCTATCTAATTCCTTTCACTTAGCAGCGTCAATTTCACGTGGTGACAGATTTGTAGGATCGGTGACAGTTGACCGATTTACCTTCAAAATCAGCTCATCTACTAGTCATGACCATCAACCACTTCTCAAGTCTTGTAAAGTCAACAAGGCATTTAAACACGAGCTGCAATTTTTATTCATAAATATGGTAATATTAATCACTGATGTAAGTCGTGGCAGTGTCGCTGACTGCTTGGCTAGTTGGCTGGTCAAAGAGCAAACTGAAAGGTGTTGAAGGATCAGCAGCTGCCATGCCAAATATAACATAGTCAAGGGACACCCCTGCATTAACATACCATTCATGCAAAAATCCGTTCTGGATGCAGGTACCATGACCTTGTGGCCACTAGCTCCATTATCGTATAGGCGTCGCAGTTCGTTTTATCATGAGGCTGCATGCACTGAATTGGCTACCTGAGATTTGTGCATTCAAATGAGCATGCGAAGGCAAGGTATCCAGCTACTTCGACTTTGTCATATTTTGCAGGTCAGCTGCAGTGTACCCAACGTCTACTAGTAAGTCCTCGACCAACCATCATTGACAATCATCTGCCACTGACTCCGGTGCAACGACAAACACAGCTAACATCCATCTGGTGAGAGAGAGAGCCTGCCACGACAGGAACGTTAGCCCTGCAATTTGTGAGAGATAGGTGGGTTGACCCACACAGTTTGACCAGGGGAAATCAGCTGGACGCAGACCAGTAAGATTTTACGCATATGGTCAGTGAGTGAGTTACGATTACTCAGGGAGTGCTCAGTGGTTTGCTCTCTGCTGTGAGCGTCTTTGACTTCGTCTCAGAATCATGCACAACCAATTAAAGCCACGCATTCGTATCCACAACCAACATTCGATTTCTGATCATATGAACGGGGGAATGGACACATATATGGATGGAGCAATGGTATTGCGAAAGAATGGGCAAAAAATAGAAGAATAGTGAATACTATGCTTTACCGTTGGCGGCAAAGAAGCATAGCAGACCTAACTAGTTTATCTTTTGCAATCACAATCATGGGCGTGCAAACGCGTTGCTCAATCATGTCTGTGCTGCTCCAATTTATTTGAATCAAATCACTTGCTTAGTGTAAGATGCAGTAGAACTTTGCTGTCCTGAGCGTCGTCTTGAAGTGTGTGTAGGCGGTAAGTGAAGTGACCTGTGAAGGTGAGAGGTAAAATGTTGGAAGGTAACTTGGCACTGCACTGCTTTGCGATGGTACAGTCCTCCACTTGGCGCTGAGGCGACGCTTCTTATCTGCCAAAATCCAATTGTCAGTTTAACTGTGCATGAGTAAATTATCCTGTCATGGTTTGAGGATTTATCTGTTTGCATTTTCGGCAATTAACTAGTATAAGTTGCTGGAGAACCTTGCTTTTACAGTAATATTACTGATAAACAATCAATTACTTTTACATCTTCCCATTCCTCTTTCCATCCGCACTTGGTTCCAATTCTATTTATTCGGATTGAACTGGACATCCTGTACACTTCTGACTCTCTTGCAATGCCCATCTCACTTCTAATACTTCGGTTGCATCTACTTTAAATTGCTACTACATACTTGAATTATATAATCGTAGTAAACCAAATTAGTTTTGATGCTGTTCATTAAGGACCGTGTTGCAAGGGAAGTCTGTGTAGTCGCCTAGGCCTACCTTTGTTTAGATGTGGAAATTTGGTCTGAGTCCATAAGAAACGCGCTGATAGACATATTGAATGAATGGATGGTATCATTCAAGTCAAACTCCTTAAGTCAATTCGCACCTGCATCCACCTCTCACAAATTGCAGCCCTTACCTTCCCGTCGCAGCAGGCTCTCTCACTCACTAGCTGGATGGAGAACCTGTTGCTCGTCGTAGCAGCTGGTCATCGGTGATGGCTGGCTGACGCATTTACTAGTAGACGCTAACGTAACTTCAGCTAATGTTCTGTATGTGACAAAATAATGTAACCAGAGATCTTGAGTCAAACTGCTCAAATATGTGCGCAGGCCCCAAGCAGGTAATTCGATGTGCGCAGCTTAACAGGCACAGGTTATGGCACATACCGCCAGATCAGAGTTTTACATAAATGGTATGCTGGTGCAAGTTCATTTAACTAGGTCACGGAGAGAAAATAGGCTGATGACTTTTCAAAATCAAACAACTCGACCTACATCCATCTAGACTGTCGACCAGTCATCGACACTATCAAGATCGCAGCTCTCCGTCGTGTTTTCTAGCTATTTTTTGCTTGGGTTTGGATGGCTTATCGACTTTGGCAGACTGTTGAATTGATTTTACGCCAACTGCGGCAACCAATTNGAGAAAATAGGCTGATGACTTTTCAAAATCAAACAACTCGACCTACATCCATCTAGACTGTCGACCAGTCATCGACACTATCAAGATCGCAGCTCTCCGTCGTGTTTTCTAGCTATTTTTTGCTTGGGTTTGGATGGCTTATCGACTTTGGCAGACTGTTGAATTGATTTTACGCCAACTGCGGCAACCAATTATTAAGTGAGTGTCACGTAAGAAAAAACCACTACCTCGGATTGAGCGACTCAAATATAACCGAAAGAAAACACTATTTTTGCTTCCCTCAGCATGTGCAGAAGTGAACCAACCTTGGCAACGTGTTCAATCGTGACATGTCGAGTGCGGCTACCACACAGTAGACCGCAGGCTTCCATACCACCTGCCTCAATGCGTGGGTTTATCTTAGATTAGTTGCCACCTGTGATCCGCTAATCCCAAAAGCACTTTAGCGAGACAGCGTTTGATTGACGTAAGAGAGGAGCAAATAGTGCATAAAGTAGGATTACCATCCTCAAACAACTAGTTGATCAGGATTCTGCAACCTAATGGCTAGTCCTTATCAGGTTTGAAGATGGCTAACCGACTATGATGAAACACCTGAGAGTAGTTCAAAGCTATCCGTGCACTTGTTTTGCCTCTTCCCGCTTTTATGGTACACATTGAATTGGTCTAGATCATCCCACATAACCACGCTGCGTTGTGGCCAACCAACAGTTGCACGAGTGGCACGATGGACACCATTTACTGGTCTTGTATCTTCTTGACAAGGCCTTACTATTTTGCCAGTCTCTGAGCATAGCGATGTCGATTGCGGGATGACAAAAGTCACAAATGTCTGCATCTTAGTAATGGGCATTGGACACAATGAAAGGANCTGGTGCAAGTTCATTTAACTAGGTCACGGACAGAAAATCGGCTGATGACTTTTCAAAATCAAACAGCTCGACCTCCATCCATCTAGACTGTCGACCAGTCATCGACACTATCACGATCGCAGCTTTCCGTCGTGTTTTCTAGCTATTTTTTGCTTGGGTTTGGATGGCTTATCGACTTTGGCAGACTGTTGAATTGATTTTACGCCAACTGCGGCAACCAATTATTAAGTGAGTGTCACGTAAAAAAAAACCACTACCTCGGATTGAGCGACTCAAATATAACCGACAGAAAACACTATTTTTGCTTCCCTCAGCATGTGCAGAAGTGAACCAACCTTGGCAACGTGTTCAATCGTGACATGTCGAGTGCGGCTACCACACAGTAGACCGCAGGCTTCCATACCACCTGCCTCAATGCGTGGGTTTATCTTAGATTAGTTGCCACCTGTGATCCGCTAATCCCAAAAGCACTTTAGCGAGACAGCGTTTGATTGACGTAAGAGAGGAGCAAATAGTGCATAAAGTAGGATTACCATCCTCAAACAACTAGTTGATCAGGATTCTGCAACCTAATGGCTAGTCCTTATCAGGTTTGAAGATGGCTAACCGACTATGATGAAACACCTGAGAGTAGTTCAAAGCTATCCGTGCACTTGTTTTGCCTCTTCCCGCTTTTATGGTACACATTGAATTGGTCTAGATCATCCCACATAACCACGCTGCGTTGTGGCCAACCAACAGTTGCACGAGTGGCACGATGGACACCATTTACTGGTCTTGTATCTTCTTGACAAGGCCTTACTATTTTGCCAGTCTCTGAGCATAGCGATGTCGATTGCGGGATGACAAAAGTCACAAATGTCTGCATCTTAGTAATGGGCATTGGACACAATGAAAGGATCCACTTATTGTGTAAAATATGTTTAAAGACAAGTATTTGCCAGTTCGTCTTGTTTGAGTCAATGTCTACAGGAGCTTCGAATTGTTTCCTGCGTGCCGTATGGCCTAGCAAGAAAGGATGACCTACCCTTAGCGTTTATTTACTTGCTAAGCGCGCTTTTTGTAAAAGAGTGTCCCCTTTCTGCCCAATCACTTTGCATATTCTCAAGGATTCACTCAATTCTCCTGAGATCTAGCTGCGTAAAAGAGAGAATGGGTGGTGCAATCACAAAGCTCCGGTGCACTGGGCTGCCGAAATGCCTTAGTCGTTATCCCACCTTGTCCGTTGGTTGCGATCCAAAACGCGTAAATTAGGGGATTGTGTAACTGATGAGGCGTGACATTATCATGATGATGGGGCAGAGTAAAAGTAGCTGAATGACAGTACTAATACCAACATGGCGGGGTCTAGAACACGCACAACTCTGCTTCCACCCAGCTGATATTAACAAACCATGGAGGCAAGTTTGACCAGTTTGCAGTTGTAGTGCTAGCAGTGCTGAAGCACGATTGACCTCACATCACCGCTGCCTTCTTCAGCCATCTAGTCGAGGTGAGTGATGTCCATATCTACTCGATTCACTTCAGTGCCTACTAAACCGATGTTGATTGTGCTGAGATTGAGTATCTGCAGAGAAACTCGTCGACGTTGTATCATATCTTCCATCAGAGAGGATCCGCGAGTTGATGATGAACGTGTGAGATTTAACTGCACCTTTCAAATTTTCACCAGACATCTAATTCTAGGGTTTAGTGATTGAGAAAATGGTTAAATCGATATTCTTGGTGAATGATCAAAAACAATGGAAACGGCGATGGTCAGACGAGATCTTTGCAGATTTGCAATACTACGATGCAGTCGTGATGTGATGATTAGAGAATTGAGGACGCCATTTCATGGTGATGGCGGAATTCAATCTATCGACCAACAAACTATCATGTTTTCTCAGCAATTTGCTCACTGTCTAAAAGTTGTATCGACATTTAGTTATCCGTTCCTGAATTAAGCATCCGTATCCTCTGAGTTGGACTTAAGAAAGATAAGTTCGAACGTGCAGTGCAAAGTGCTGTAGAGGAGCAGGACTGCACTTATCAGGTTTCAGCCATCCTGTCAAGGTGAAAGTTCACACTGACCTAGAGAGTGCAGTGAGAATTTAACCTTCTCTATTTAGTCTTGCAGATTCAGTAGTCACTTATCAAATGGCTTGTGCGCATTTATCAATCCAACGCCTGAAGACGCCATGAAATTAACACCCTATGCTTTTGATAGACAAAGGACAGCCAAGTCTCTTTCCACTTTCCCTTATGTCAAAGGATGACGCTCGTTCTTTCATACGACCACTACTCTGTCTGCCCGTTCTTCCCTTTACATGATTAGAATTTGCATATCGGTGACGGATGCGAGTACACGACGTCATGCTTTTCCAAGTCGAATTCATCACCACTCACTGCAGTGAGTAAGCCAGTGAGCGCTTCTTGAACGCGTCTAACTCATCCACTGTCTATCTGCATAAATAGCCGACCATCTCTTTTATCAGACAATGGTTGCTGAGGATGTCAGGCACTGTGAAATAAATTTCTCTGGGTGCCATATAAAAGGATGCTGATAGAGGGAGTGAAAATAAGTTTAAGCTGCGCCTTGTCAACGCAGGAAGTTTACGTTGCGGCCAACGTACTCGTGCTTCATACTCATTCGCTTATACAACCCTTGCTACATCCACCCATACTTCCCTTTTTGACTTCGAGGGCCATATGGTTTATGCGGCCACCAATCGTGAAGGTGGCAAGAGAAGCTCCTCTGAAAACACATTCATTCATCCTCAGCCATGCGGTCTGTAGTAGGGGACTCGATTTCCTCTTACCATCGTTCAGTAAACAGGACTGAAATAATTGATGGAATGGAGTAAAAGCAACTTTAAAAAGCCATTTCACCGCAGAATTTTACTACGTGATTCGGAGGAACATAAAGGCACGTTTGACCAGGTAGCACCTGTGGTACTAGCAGTGCTGAAGCACAGTCAGCTCTCCACCATCGCTGCCATGACCCACCATCTAGTCGAGGTGAGTGATGATGCCTTCGGACTCCTGCCAAGTTGAGAACAAGGAGATCTACGGTTCTGTGTTTCTTCGGGTGTATGTCATACCGCACACCAGTAACGAAGACTGAGTAGAATAACCGCAGAATGAAGGGAAGGTGCCAACCAGCTTGGGGAGAAAACAGCTAGTATAGGTGGCCTAGGTTCTCAAAGAAGGCAGTCAAGTGCGACTCTAGGCACATCTGCTATCCAATGCCAACCCCACATGCCACATGCCTAGAAAAGAGAAAGCATCGATGGAGGCTAAAATTTAGCACTTTTGCTAAATCATCACAATGTCGCCTTTTTTCCTTGAGTCTCAGCTAAGGCGCTTACCTTAATTAAGGCAACAGGTAAGCCAATTAAATAATCAGTCAAGCAAACAATCATCCAGTCGATTAAACAAGCGACTGGTCAGTCAAATAGTCAAATCATTAGTCGATGGGTCATTTAGAAATTCGAGACATCAATCAGCTGGATTTGATGGTTAACAGACTTGGTTCTACGTGTAATAGTGCAAATAATGGAGCGACTTACCAGGATGTTTTTAGGTACAGACTGTCTTGCATTTTTCTCCTGTAATCACCTCACCATGTCCACATTCTCCCCTCTTTTTTTCCTTCTCATCCTCATCTGGCTCCGTCTGTATCTGCACCTCCATGTCAACCTTCTCTGTCGTCCCTTGTGTAGTTGGTGGTTTGCTCCTCATCAGTGGCGGCTCTAAATTAGTAATGACAGAGCGATAGAAATGGACCCCATCTGGGAGGGTGGCAAATGTCACCACTCCACCTTCTAATTCAAATCCGGCCTCTGGATCAGCGCAGTCAGATAGATTAACAAGTCAAGTTTCGACTTCCTGTCATCGTTCTGAGCTGGCCTAATTCGTTCCCTGAAGTTATCATCCGTCTATTTGTCGCGGTGAGGCCTTAAATGAAAGTAGCAATACGAATGGCATCGTCAGGAGACGGTGGCATTTGCGACAGCGTGCAAGTTGTAAGAGCGGAGGACTTAGGGGAAATGGACGGAGGAGGATAATGTAATGACTGTACTTGTTATTTGATTGGCCGACTGAATGAGTGTTGTGCCGAAAAATATCTTATTTACGTGCCTCCTTGCTTCTTTGTATTCGTTTGGCCTGCATGGTAGATTGGTGGATAAGAAAATGATTTTCATTTTAATTCGTAGTTGCATTGAGGCGATTGATCCTATCTGAGTGAGAAGCAAGACCACAACATTGTTGTTTTAAGAGATCAGCAGTCCAGTCTTCATATTTCTTGCCAGGAGGACGGAGAAGAAAGGGGTTATGTCCATCACTAATGGACCCTCATTTTGAATATTCATTTCCTCAAATGTCTGTGCATATCTAACCCTTGAAAGACAGCCTAATAACTAGATAACTAGCGCTCAGCTCCATCTTTGTTGGAGTAGTGGTGTCGTGGCAGATACCTCACCACAAATTAATTCCATGATTTTCCTACACTTGCTTATAATAAACAACATGGGCCTAATTCCGTAAGTACGGTTTTTATCCAGGGGAAAACTTTAGATCCACCAGAATTGATAATATGCATTTCAATGATTGGAGTGTATTGACTACTTTTTGTCTCCATCCTTGCAACATTGTGGAATGAGCAGACCATCTGGGCCAATTAGTGATTTGAAGCACAATTGTATGCATAATACTTATTCCAACCGAATGTTATGTCTTCTTCTGCCTCGTCATTTACCCACCCCTCATTCAATAGACGTACGTAAATGGTTACCAACTTATGCTGCAGTCGATTGACTCACTCTCATATAGAGCCAAAATTTGGTGGTTTGAATGTCTGTTTTGCAAAAGCGTTTGTTCCTCCATAAATGACGAAGGCATTACGATATTTAGCACGTGCATAAAATTCGAACTGATCATTAACTTTAGTGTCAATTCCGGTGTAGCTAGGCAAATAACTTGCATCGTTAAAAGAACGTTTTGTAAATTGCAGTAAGACTAAATTTTGTCTTGACCTAAGAAAAAGTATAGAGCTACATATAAAGGTCATGTGCTATAAAGTTTAAGNTCTCAAATGTCTGTGCATATCTAACCACTGAAAGATAGCCTAATAACTAGATAACTAGCACTCAGCTCCATCTTTGTTGGAGTAGTGGTGTCGTGGCAGATACCTCACCACAAATTAATTCCATGATTTTCCTACACTTGCTTATAATAAACAACATGGGCCTAATTCCGTAAGTACGGTTTTTATCCAGGGGAAAACTTTAGATCCACCAGAATTGATAATATGCATTTCAATGATTGGAGTGTATTGACTACTTTTTGTCTCCATCCTTGCAGCATTGTGGAATGAGCAGACCATCTGAGCCAATTAGTGATTTGAAGCCCAATTGTATGCATAGTACTTATTCCAACCGAATGTAATGTCTTCTTCTGCCTCATCATTTACCCACCTCTCATTCAACAGACGTATGTAAATAGTTACCAACTTATGCTGCAGTCGGTTGACTCACTCTCATAAAGAGCCAAAATTTGGTGGTTTGAATGTCTGTTTTGCAAAAGCGTCTGTTCTTCCATAAATGACGAAGGCATTACGATATTTAGCATATGCTTAAAATTCGAACTGATCACTAAATTTAGTGTCAATTCCGGTGTAGCTAGGCAAATAACTTGCGTCGTTAAAAGAACGTTTTGTAAATTGTAGTAAGATTAAATTTTGCCTTGACATAAGAAAAAGTATAGGGCTACATATAAAGGTCATGTGCGATTAAGTTTAAGCGTAACTCTATGATGATCGGGTGAATGGTCGCGTTTGCGTCAAACACTAATTGAGGGGTGTTTTGAAATGAGGTTATTTTCTTGACGCTCTGTGATGATTAGCCTTAGATCATCCGCTTGCTACTTATGCACGATGATGCTGGCATGTGTGGTAGGTTTCACTACAAAATGCCTTAGTCGTTATCCCACCTTGTCCGTTGGTTGCGATCCAAAACNTATGCTTAAAATTCGAACTGATCACTAAATTTAGTGTCAATTCCGGTGTAGCTAGGCAAATAACTTGCGTCGTTAAAAGAACGTTTTGTAAATTGTAGTAAGATTAAATTTTGCCTTGACATAAGAAAAAGTATAGGGCTACATATAAAGGTCATGTGCGATTAAGTTTAAGCGTAACTCTATGATGATCGGGTGAATGGTCGCGTTTGCGTCAAACACTAATTGAGGGGTGTTTTGAAATGAGGTTATTTTCTTGACGCTCTGTGATGATTAGCCTTAGATCATCCGCTTGCTACTTATGCACGATGATGCTGGCATGTGTGGTAGGTTTCACTACAAAATGCCTTAGTCGTTATCCCACCTTGTCCGTTGGTTGCGATCCAAAACGCGTAAATTAGGGGATTGTGTAACTGATGAGGCGTGACATTATCATGATGATGGGGCAGAGTAAAAGTAGCTGAATGACAGTACTAATACCAACATGGCGGGGTCTAGAACACGCACAACTCTGCTTCCACCCAGCTGATATTAACAAACCACGGAGGCAAGTTTGACCAGTTTGCAGTTGTAGTGCTAGCAGTGCTGAAGCACGATTGACCTCACATCACCGCTGCCTTCTTCAGCCATCTAGTCGAGGTGAGTGATGTCCATATCTACTCGATTCACTTCAGTGCCTACTAAACCGATGTTGATTGTGCTGAGATAGAGCAAACTACTAGTGCACCACGCTGATCGTCATTCTTGCATCGTTATACCACTTGAATGGCCTTCATCTTGTCATTGCACTGAAAATTACGACGCGGAGAGGAAGTAATGACAAGATGAAGGCCATTCAAGTGGTATAACGATGCAAGAATGACGATCAGCGTGGTGCACTAGTAGTTTGCTCTATCTCAGCACAATCAACATCGGTTTAGTAGGCACTGAAGTGAATCGAGTAGATATGGACATCACTCACCTCGACTAGATGGCTGAAGAAGGCAGCGGTGATGTGAGGTCNAGCAGTGGCCTATGCACACACTGCACTCTACCAACTGTACAACCATAGTAGCTGTCTAGATTATTGATTTGAGGCTATACTGTCCCCTTCTATTTTCCACCCTCCAGTAAACCCAACTTTTCGCGAATAAGACCAGCCGTGTTGGATTCAGTGGAGTGCCTGCCAAATGAAGCGATTCATCTTCCACAACTTCAAAATTTTAGGAATGAGGCGGATTTCAGCTCAGGATAGCTGGACTTCAGTCAAGTGAATGTAGTGAAGCTGGTTAAATAATTTTTTGTCACAATCCGCCACACTCATTTAAGTTACAATGATCGTCGAGTGGAGACCGGCCGATGCAGGGTTGAGTAGGGCTGGGAGTGTGTGGACTGGTTAAGAATAGTGTGTGCTAACCTGAGCATCTCTAACAGCGTTGAAGCAAAACACAATAGTTACTTCCCATTACAAACCAGCTGATCAGCTACCGCAGCTAGTAAGGCGAGCTGTGAAGGGAGCAAAGAATAGTTACTTCCCATTACAAACCAGCTGATCAGCTACCGCAGCTAGTAAGGCGAGCTGTGAAAGGAGCAAATAGCGGTAGATAGACATATATTGATGCTCATTGTCATCTGAACCTTCACATTTTCTCGAGGACATTTGTCTGATAACTTTGATGTCGGATGGCTGACCGATTTAATATTGGTGGACGGAGTTAACTGGGTTTTGTTTCAACTTTCACAGAGCTAGCGAGTTTTCCGTTTGGTACTCAAAACCGTCTATTCGCTCTTAACCTCACGTTGACCGTCCCACGTCTATGCATTTATAAATGAATAAATAAGTGGATTGTGTATAAGCGCAACGTGACGTCTGTGTGATTTCGCCCTGTGCATCCATCTGTGGGAGTGATGGCCACTTTCGCAAAACTGCATACATTGGCTTTTGTTTGAACAGATACCGAGAGGTTTTAAAATGACTCATTAATTTCGACTGGAGCAGATTCAGGCGACCTCACTCTAGCATACTTTACTAGTTTCACTCGAGATGCCGCGAAGCAAATTTTGTTAACAAGAGAGCAAACACATTAAATCCACAGGAACACGAAACATGCACGTGAATGAGCTAGAATGTCTTATGCGCTCATGTATAATTGCCTTGTCAATGGTGAATATCAAAGAAGAACATGGATTCCCGCTTGTCATATCGGTGGCTACCGTGGTTCATAGCAGAAATTAGGCCCTCAGAAACGAGCGTGTGCAGCTGCCATGCACAACTCAGGAATCTTTACCGCATCACTGAAGGCTTTTTGGGGAAACTCATCCAAAATAATTAGAATGCCGTCTTAACCTACACAGATTGGGTGTTTGTGTGCCTCGTTGATAAGAAGTTTGATGGATGGGTGGATGTGGAAGCGCCTACGCATGGAAACACCTACGCGTATCATCAACGCCATGCGCGCAGGCTATGCAGACGAATCGGATTTGCAGGTTGTAGTTCTGATAGATCATAGGCTGAATTGAATGTGGATCACTCCTATAAATGCACCATGATCTGCACCTGAGCACAGTCACGGTGTTGAAGATGATGGTTAGACTCTGCCTCCTATTAGTGGCTGCCACGATTTTGACTAGAGGATTGGGAAGAGCTGGTCGTAAGCAGCCCTCTACTATGTCACCCTGCTCAGCGCATATGAAGTAGGATTTGACGTATGTCAGAATTTCTTGCATCAGTCAATTTCTTATCATCAAAGCGTACTTCGATCCAAACTATGAGTGCTTAGATTTGCTGGTGCACATTTACTCACTCTAAAGCCCACATATGTATAAATGGCATCTCCCTCAGTACTTGAAAGCCTCTGATTTGTAGTTAGTATGAGATTAAGAGGTTAGTAAAGGGTGCGAATTTGAGAATTTCGTTGTAAATCCAAAGGCATCATTGCTACGATTAGGAAACAGTCGCGAAATGTGTACCCAAATTGATCGTTGGAGCTCCTCCGCTGCGACTCCTTAATGGGGTAGTTGAAGCAGCAAGTGATGTTGGCCCCATTGAGTGGAACTAAATGATGACCATTAATCGGCGCATGACCGTATTTTTGGGAGGGAGGTAAGGAAGAGGATATACTGCACATGAGTGGTTTGGTGCCTCATTTAGTAAGTGAGTTGGCATTCAGTGGATGGGTCGTTGAACCACTGCTTGAGCAGATGGCTGTCTAGTTATGACCCGAATGATGGCACCAAGATTCACCGATTAGCGCTTTGGACGGAGAGGTGACTAAGCACAGAGGATGCGATCCAGGAGCGGGAGGGTAAGCTTATAAATTTAAAAATGTCTCTCGATCTCGTCACCTAGTTCACATAAGTTGAGTTTTCTTCAGCCTTTGTGCCAGCGAGATGACATTCGACCGAGAAGCATAGAAACCTCTAACTCATCGCAAGGAGACAGCGGTGGGAAGCAATCGTTGTACCGAGAGATGGAATCAAAGCTCAAGGTCTGTTTGATCGATCCACGCAAACAAGTGATGCACTTTTCTTAGATTAAGCATACTCTAGGCAGAGAGCTCCCTCTCCAAAGGAGCGCAGTGCTTTGGGTAAAGAGCAGTGGTCAAAGCGGAACATCCACTGGCTTCCTACACGTTGTGTGACTGTGGATTGTCAGAGATGGTGACCCTTTCGTAGATTGCGATGTCTATAAAATACAAATATGCATCGACCTGTGCCGTGTGATGCCGTTTTGTAGGTTCCAACCACTCGCTTTGCAAGACTTTCCTTAATTTAACAGGCGACTCAGGGTTGACCATTTTATCGAAAGCGGGTGTTAGGAAAAATACGCGACCGCTTGTTGTATTTGAGGAGAAGGGTGAGGAATGAGACAGGTATGTGAAAATGCAAGCACTAACGATGTGGGAGGTTGAAGTGGTAGAGTGTGCGTGCAGACAAGTGAGTGAGTGGGTTAGGAGGCGGAAAATGTTTTTCGTCTAATTATTCCAAGCAAATACCCACCAGGATGAGCCTTGCTGCATTGTGAGTGTGAATACTTTCTTGTTTGATGCCAGGAGAAGAAGCAATGCAGACATTTGATGTAGGAGTTGCGCTCGTGAGTTGTATGTGTTTCCAATGCGCCTTCACCTTCTTGGTGCTTGTGATTTTGTGCAAATCCTTGATCTCTGCATAGGCAGTGGCTTCATTCGGTGTATCCCTTCCAATTGAAGTGCCCACATGTAAATGTGCGGTGAATTGTCACTTGCTCGAATTTACCTATTAAATTGCCCGGGCACTTTAGCCTACACAGTTCTGTCTTCGGTTGTGATTTCCATTTCGATTTGAGTTTGAACTCAGCTGTGTTATTTCGAACGCTTCTGTTTTGTTCATTTGAGCTTGCAGAGCCAAATGAAGCCGAAACAAGTATTCATCTCCGGTGGATTGTTGCTACTGATCACGTTGTAACCTGAAAGCATTCGCAAAGGTAGGTGCGATTCGGCGTTACTATTGCCAGCATTAAAGCAGTAGCCCGAGATGGAACCAAACGTGTCAAGCGGTCAGGTGGTTTAGGAATCTGAATTTATTATTCGCGATCACCTTCCTTCTATATTTGCACACCCATTAACTTTTAGCTAAATTGCTGCACCTACAAAGCAGATGCAGATGTGATTGACGGGAAACGCCTTAAAGCCTTCTAAAGGGGTCTGATTTACCTCAGCGTTAAGGCAGAAAATTCTCGATGCAACTCTCGTGCATGGTGAGACTATCTAATTCCCCGGAGCTGATAGCAGTAAGTGCGTACTTATGAATGACCGGTTTAATTTAATTTGCTCTCTTTAGACCTATTAGCGATTTCGGAGAATTCATTTTACGCTGCTCTAATTAATTTTGTGAGCATTATGAGCAAGTCCATCTCGGCTTTCCTATGCAGTCCGAACTGATTCCTTCACATTCTGCAAGTAGAGGAAATGATAGGGGAGTCGATAGATAGCTATTCGAGCACATAGATAGAGAGGTACGTAAATCACCAGACAAAAGTAAACGTCAAGACATATAAGTCTCTTAACTGGCAACTCTGGCCTTGGTGTCTCGATGAAAGATGATGCGGGAATCGTCAAGTCACACCTTTCTTCTCTTGGTGATGAAAGTGAATGGATTCGCGTGAAATCTGACAAATGGTTAAGTAGAAAGACGAACGTTTAGATAGGGTTTATTCACACAAGATAGGCAGTCGAAGGCATTATTGGATGGAATTTTAATTAGTGCAGTCTGTCAAAGTCGAATGAGGATTGCATTCGTCACCGTGCGTAGCTTAAGTCAAGTCAAATTTAGTAATCTATTTGAGCATTAACAGCAGGACGGCTGCAACGCATTANCATTAACTTCTAGCTAAATTGCTGCACCTGCAAAGCAGATGCAGATGTGATTGATGGGAACTGCCTTAAAGCCTTCTAAAGGGGTCTGATTTACCTCATCGTCAAGGCAGAAAATTCTCGATGCAACTCTCGTGCATGGTGAGATTATCTAATTCCCCGGAGCTGATAGCAGTAAGTGCGTACTTATGAATGACCGGTTTAATTTAATTTGCTTTCTTTAGACCTATTAACTATTTCGGAGAATTCATTTTACGCTGGTCTAATTCATTTTGTAGGCATTATGAGCAAGTCCATCTCGGCTTTCCTATGCAGTCCGAACTGATTCCTTCACATTCTGCAAGTAGAGGAAATGATAGGGGAGTCGATAGATAGCTATTCGAGCACATAGATAGAGAGGTACGTAAATCACCAGACAAAAGTAAACGTCAAGACACATAAGTCTCTTAACTGGCAACTCTGGCCTTGGTGTCTCGATGAAAGATGGTGCGGGATCGTCAAGTCACACCTTCCTTCTCTTAGTGATGAAAGTGGATGAATTCGCGTGAAATCTGACAGATGGTTAAGTAGAAAGACGAACGCTTAGATAGGGTTTATTCACACAAGATAGGCAGTCGAAGGCATTATTGGATGGAATTTTAATTAGTGCAGTCTGTCAAAGTCGAATGAGGATTGCATTCGTCACCGTGCGTAGCTTAAGTCAAGTCAAATTTAGTAATCTATTTGGGCATTAACAGCAGGACGGCTGCAACGCATTATAGACGAAAGGCTTTGGGTTGAGATTATTTAACGTAGTTGGACTACTACTGATATNAAGGAAATGATAGGGGAGTCGATAGATAGCTGTTCGAGCACATAGATAGAGAGGTACGTAAATCACCAGACAAAAGTAAACGTCAAGACATATAAGTCTCTTAACTGGCAACTCTGGCCTTGGTGTCTCGATGAAAGATGGTGCGGGATCGTCAAGTCACACCTTCCTTCTCTTAGTGATGAAAGTGGATGAATTCGCGTGAAATCTGACAGATGGTTAAGTAGAAAGACGAACGCTTAGATAGGGTTTATTCACACAAGATAGGCAGTCGAAGGCATTATTGGATGGAATTTTAATTAGTGCAGTCTGTCAAAGTCGAATGAGGATTGCATTCGTCACCGTGCGTAGCTAAAGTCAAGTCAAATTTAGTAATCTATTTGGGCATTAACAGCAGGACGGCTGCAACGCGTTATAGACGAAAGGCTTTGGGGTGAGATTATTTAACGTGGTTGGACTACCACTGATATGACACGGAACAAAAGTCCTGCAATATGTGAGAGCTAGTCTCTCGGAGGAAAGATCGCTTCTCCTTTTCACATAGCATCTCACAACTTGGCCTCACATTGAGCCACAGTCGTGGTGGGCCCTCAAGAGACGCAATTGGCAGAGGCATTGTGCGATACCTCATTACACGATACCGATACACTAAAAGGAGGACATAAGAATTAGCCTTCAAACGAATAACTCAAAAGCGCTGCTAAATGTTCTGGTAATCCGAAATGCAGTGAAATCCTGGTGGGTGACTATTGTGTGAAGGTGATGGTGGCGAACGCATCCATGCCTGCCCACTTATTGCGCTTGCGGTCTGAGCGATTCGCATGGCCAATCATACAGTCGAAAAACTGCATGTTACGCGCAGGATCCTAGCGACCCAACTTTAAGACTTCTCACTCCACTCTCAACCTTTTCAAATTAAGCCAAAGTGCTCGTCAAATTGGTCGGTGCGGCTTCCACTCAGGTGGCCTACTAATCCGTCTTATGCTCTCTAGTATTGTTGAAGGTAAAAATATTTGCTCCTGGTTGGAGTAAGTCGGCTTCGCTGCTATATTTTCCATAGTGCAGTGGAGAAGAAGAAAAGGGCATGTTCTTGACATGAAAGGCTACTTAAATTTAGGTCAGCAGTACGCTGCATTGGCATGGAAATTTGTCGACACCACACGTAGAGGACAAATTCGATGCCGTCCTTCTTACAAACTCGTCTATCGGTCATGCAAAAGTGCGTTCATCAAGAGGGCTCTGTGCCGTTTGCCCATGGTTAGTGGTGGCATTTTGGTCTGGATTACCGCATTTCAGAGGCTTGCCTTAAATTGCGTTCTGGCATTCTGGAAAGTTGGCTGCTTAAATTACGTGGCTTCTCTCCGTAGGTCCCAGCTATTCAATCATTCCATTGTCATTCCACCTATACTTTCCAAGCATGGTAGATTTCACTCAATGTTATGAAAAATATTGCCTGTCATGTGTTGCTGTTGAATCGGTTACATGATTATGAGTAGGTAGCTACATTGATGGCGAAGTCATAATTGGATTACTTTGCGAATAAATGCATAGAAGGAGGCAGCTGAGAAGTGTTAGGCAGCAACTAATTTGTGCATGCCCTTATCTGTAGGCTTGTGCAGGGCTTCCCCTTCCTCTCTTAATAACCACATTTGTTTCAGTAGGTCATGTAAGAAAATAGATGTTTCGATAGAGTCTGATGTAATGTTAGTGTGTTATGGTTCTTAGACCTCGCTGATATCCGTTTGCTTCTGGATGATGCATAAGATGCTAGGTGAGGCAAATGCTTTCTCATTCAAGATGCGTTGCATTATTCGCACTGTGCGACCAAAACTCGCGACTTACCTGTTCCCTCTTAGGAGCCGGAAGCTTGATTTGCAGTTTCACCTTTCGCCTTTTGCCTTAGTTAGCACGCATCGCGTTTGGGGTTTCGTGTAGGTCAGCTGCCTGCCTTTTCATATCAATTGACATTCCAATCTCGCAGCGATAATGATTGAAAAAGCCCACAAGCGGCATCAATCCCTTATTAGGTTTTCATTAACAGCTTCCTTGACCCAACAACATGACAATCTTCTCTTTACTGCAGTAGATGCTTGCATGATGGTGGATCATCTTGTTGTGAGCTTCATCCTCACATTTTGGATTTTGGTTCTCGTCTTAGGCAAGAACTTGCATCAGCATTCACCTTTACCGTCCAGAACTTTTGTGTCTAGCGGATACCGTATGCTTGCTTGCCTACCAATTTTTATCGTACACTTTTCCAGTAGCGGAGGATATTTTCAGCGACAAACCCTTTTCCTGTTTCAGCGAATGCCTCAATTCCATGCGGTACGTCTCCTACCAGTTTTGGGCAGATTTTACCATAGTGCCTACCTCACTTCCCCTCTGGTCCTTACAGTCCTAAGGAAAGTGCCCGGCAAAACTGCAATCTATCTTGCACTTGATCTGTATAGTACTTATTTGTGATCAACTAGCCCCTACGATGAGTTTGCTTATAGTGTGGGGGAGGTGCCAACATTTTCGCAGGAATCAAATGCGTGTTTTGCTGGAAGTGAACTAGAGTTAAGTGTCTTCCAGCTTCTTCCCTCTTCACCTTGTTTTGAATGGCAGTTTAATTGAGGTCACTACGCGTTGTCCGCGTGTCAAATGCACCCTCTCGTAGTAAGGGCTCAATAAGTATGGTTATTTAATCCTGATAAATCTGTGATTTTATCATGGTAAAGTGGAGGTTCAATACGGACAAAGTGACTCCATTGTGTATTTATCTGTGCAGGGCTTGTGTTTTTAAAATGCAAAGTAGAAGTGTGTTAAAAGCAACCTAAGCACAATATTTTGTATAGGAAAACAGTGTTACCATGCTTGAGCATGATCTGCGAAGTGTCAGGACNCCAGCTTCTTCCCTCTTCACCTTGTTTTGAATGGCAGTTTAATTGAGGTCACTACGCGTTGTCCGCGTGTCAAATGCACCCTCTCGTAGTAAGGGCTCAATAAGTATGGTTATTTAATCCTGATAAATCTGTGATTTTATCATGGTAAAGTGGAGGTTCAATACGGACAAAGTGACTCCATTGTGTATTTATCTGTGTAGGGCTTGTGTTTTTGAAATGCAAAGTAGAAGTGTGTTAAAAGCAACCTAAGCACAATACTTTGTATAGGTAAACAGTGTTGCCATGCTTGAGCATGATCTGCGAAGTGTCAGGACTAATCTAGAGACGGAAGAAGGTACGATACTCGGCTGGAATGTATATTAGGCAAATTTAAAGCCCAAAGTTGGTGACAGAGTCCAAAGACCAGCTCACTTCACCACGGCACAATGGCGGAGACCCAAAGTGATCAACACACATCAACAATCCCTCCTGACAATTTTGTCGGAGCCAGTATTGTGCCTTGTATGGAACGTGTGTTGGGAAGACGAGGGAAGTCATTGACGATCGTGCGCCCAGGCTCGACTTCAAGCACTCACAGAACTGGTTGCACGAAGTTCACGGAACGTGATGAGATATGGGGTAGCACGTGAGGAAATGAGAACTCGTAATAAGAAGTCATTGGCAATGCAAAATATATATTCCCTTATTGTTCATCTGACAAGAGACGTGAAGGAATTGAGGGTAGCGTTTAAAATAACACCTTGTTGAATTCCAGTGCTTGGTGCACATAGTCACAGTCTGCTGAAAAGAATACATAGAGGAGAGAGGGATAGAGGGCGCTGCAACTAGGGATTAGTCCGCCAGCAACTTAGTGCAACTGTTGATTAAAGCACGAAACCATTGTATTGACATTAAGTCAAACAACGAAACAGTCCATTCAAAGGGAAAGAAGTGGATGGATGGGTAAATAAGTCAGTCATTTAAGCGATCGGTTATTCGAATGACCAAAAAATTAGCCGACAGATCTGTCAGCGAACTTAAAGACTAGTCAGATTGGGGTTGTGGCCAACAATAAAATAGCAGCAGAGAAGAATTGATGTCCAAAATGCCTCCTCAGTATCATCGATGAAATTGGATCGGCTCTGGTTTATACTGAATACAGGCTAACTGTGGGCTTCGACTGTTCAGCGAAAGGGAAGATAGGGAGGCTATGCTGGGGTCAAGAGGGCAACAAATAGGGAAGAATGAAAGGAAGGGTATCATGTAACCTTTGAGTGAACTTTCAGTCATCACTAGATGAATGTAGTCAGTTATTGTTTATTATTATTTATATTAATTATCATTAATTAGGGTCACCGGCTGCATATGACAACTGGTGTTTGCTTCCCTTCCCAACTTCTCTAGATTGGCATGGTTCCCTTGAAATGGCATTGAAGCAGAATTTTCACGCTGCAAGTTACTCCAGAACCTACGCATAACTACGATTCACAAATTAATAGCTAGAGAATACGTAAGCGTCCGCTAGAGTCTTCACGACCAGTAAGCGCTTTCTTCTTGATTGATTGATTGATTTTGTGCAAGATCTCATTGCAGCCACAGGCTAGAAATAAGGTCAATTTAAATCTCCCACAATGACCTGTGATCTACACATTGTTAGAGCGTTAGTTAGTTAGAGGACTTATGACAAGCCGATGATTGTGATGTTGAGCATGCCTGCTACTGGGTTGTTTTTCGGTATTGTGGTCATAGCGCAAGTTGAATGCCATCTTCGCAAAGGTTTTATTGTATTAAGTAGATGCCGGTTGATCCAAGCGCCTGGTGGTCTTGGCCACTTCAATGCAAGTAGTTACTTAAAAGTTGCAAAAGCATTGTAGATGCATGGATAAAAAATACGTTAGAGATGTTTGATTTCGGATAAGCTTGTACCACTTGCAGTACTTTTGAAGGGCCTCTCCTCACAGCGATCACACCACTCCAATGAGCGTCCAAAGTGTTTTCAAAGTTAGGNTACGTTAGAGGTGTTTGATTTCGGATAAGCTTGTGCCACTTGCAGTGCTTTTGAAGGGCCTCTCCTCACAGCGATCACACCACTCCAATGAGCGTCCAAAGTGTTTTCAAAGTTAGGCGTAGTCACTGACTACATGGACTCTCTGGTGTCCATCATGATAGGAAACTGAATTATTCACTAAGAAACCACGTCTGATTGACTGGAAGCCCAGCCTAGGGCGAGCCTTTTACACCTAGAGACCCTCAGCTGGACATCAACCTGTATTTCGCCGTTTGTGATGCATGATGCACAGAGGTGGCAGGCAACAAACTCGACAGAAATACACAGGCGATCATTCCGCGAAAATTATACCTTAAGCTACGTTGCCCGTGGGGCAATGATTCCATTGCAGTGGTCCAACCTGCCTCACCCACAAAGCACAATCGAAGGCTGTTCATTGCAACATGCTACGGTCCTATACACTANAGTGGTCCAACCTGCCTCACCCACAAAGCACAATCGAAGGCTGTTCATTGCAACATGCTACGATCCTATACACGTAAACAACTGGTCTGATATGAGGAAAAATAGCGTACTAAGGCAAGGTAGGAAACCACAGCTGATGGCATACGTGGGAACTGTATGCAAGAGGAGTAAAAGTAGCATTAAAGTGACGAGGGCTATGGAGTAAAATTTGCGGTTTACTTTTCAGGCAAAAGGCGGCCGGTGAACTCTACTCTTCAAATGGAAAAATCACTAGGCTCCCCCGATTCAAGGTAGGGCTGGAACTCCGACTCCCTTCAACTCATATTTATCCTCACTAACGTTTGTCAATGTACACGTCTTCATCGAATCAATCTTTTCGGTTAAGGGCTTTAAAGGCCTGGAGAAGTTGAACCAGAAACGTGCTAAGTGATGGCAAAGAAGGCGATGTATGCTTCATGTTGTGCCAAGATGATCCTCTCTTATAGGCAAGAAGGTACTGCTTCTAGCAGTCAATAAACAATATGCACACACATTGTCAAGCATTTCGCTCCCTTAGGAAAACACATTGCTAGGCTGAGCGATTCCGTGTGGTGTTTACATGTGCGTTTGTTCACGCAGACACCTCCGTGGCATGACTTTGGACGCAATGCTAGTAGGCACCTAGCTCTTTGTATTTATGCACCGTATCACACTCCACGCAGACTTCTCATGGAGGATTCCCATTTGATGAACGATATTAGGGGCAACAAGAATTTGAGCTTCGAACTTAGCGTCAGCATGCACATGCACTCTCTGCCTTCTTGCTGGGATCCCCAGTGTTCAGATCTAAAATAGGAGTCTTCGAATACCATCCATAGAATGCATTTAATGCCACCAACCACCGATATCTCGTTGCCCATTTTTACCTATGCTTCGTTGCAAATGCAATAATTTTTAAGATCTCGTTACTCGCATGACATGGCAAAAGTGAAAAGCAGCCTCGTAGCCACGCTAGTTCTCTAACTGGCAGTTGTATGGCTTTCCTAACACATTGTAATTGAGTCACTTGGCAAGAGAATTTAGAATCGAAAGCACAAAATCTCATTGCTACTGACACATAAGGGTCTTATTCATGTACACTGCCTCTTAGGTGGCAAACAGTCATCATCCTGACCACCCTTTATCCTTCCGGAAATCACATCATGGCAGGCCCACCTTAGCAGATTAGACCAGTTAGTTAATTTCCCTCGATGGAGCTTGATGCACCACAGTCGCCAGTTCGTAGGCACAGTAGTCAGTGGAGAGGTATTATGCTCTCTGCAGCGTCTCTAGTAAAGATGCTTCCATTTGCAGATGCAATGTGCATACACTTTGGAAACTTGTCTATTGAAGTGCTATCAGTGGATTCAAAGTTCAGTGCTTTTAGCCGTACTGTTCTTTCCAAATTCGACATAAAATTTGCATTAAAGTCCGGCAGAATTCGAAAGCCTATGGTTTTGTGGATTTGGTTTCGATCAAGCTTGCATGAAAGGCGCTCAAAAGAGTCAGTTTGCTCGATTTGACATCGAATGGCTTTGGAAGCATTTCGCAAAGAAATCGATGAGGATTGGGCGAAGAGCATTAGGTAGAGACGCCTGTCTAGCCAGGTCCACTGACTAATGTGCCGACGCAGAACAGCGGAGAATCGCCGAGTGGATAGAAGCCAACTCCAGCTTGGGATGCTTGTGCAGAGATTCACCAAATCCATGACACTGAGGAGTTCGCATAACTTCAATTGCAATTCGGGTGGAAGTGTGGTAATTTTGCATTGTGATTCATTACGTACCTAAGGTGTTAGGGTAGGTGTGGATGTTGATGTCATGGGTGCTTAGTAAAACTTAAAAGATCATTTAAAATAGAAAGACTCAGGCAAAAAGAGAAACAAGATTTGTAGAAACCTACCATTATGGGGATGCGTCAGCACGGACGGACTGCGCAACGGAGTTGATGAGGTTTAGATAAATGACAGCTGTTGGAGGCGGGATTTGGAGTGACCTCACTTAGCCGTCATCCTATTGGTTAGGTTTGCAGCATCTATTCGCACAGTCGCGAAATCACGTCGGCTCTTACCCCTTCACCCCTTTTCTGGACAAAGAATACAGTAGCCCAACATGGGAATTTCGCAATCCTCTTAAGGCAGAATAAATTGCAACGGCAACGACATCGGCACGGTAGTCCGTTCCGCCACTGTTTGACAGCTAACTGATTCAACGGGAAACAACCCTTATGCAGCTGTAGTGCATTGAAACTGCCACATCTTCGAAAATGATGCCCTAAACTAAAAACCTGCCATAAACTGGGGAAATATGAATAACTTACAGGTTTCGCAAGCCAATGCGGCAGCATAGCTTAAATGATCTGAGGATGCTTAAATATCTTCTAGTCAATGATGGTTTCGTGCTTGGTTGATGACATACTTCCAGCCCTTTAACTTAAACCTACGAACAAATGTGTGATTAAGGATTATTTAAAAGGCTCTACTTTACCTAAGCACTGCGTCGAACTGGCTCGGCAGCGCCACTCTTCTAGAGCAGCGCTTATCAATCTCCATATCCTAGTTTATTCATCAAAACTGTCAAGTGGTTTTCAATGAAAAGTGTGGTATCCATCCAAAGGAGAGTCATAGAAAAGGAGCAAAACTTTGCTGTCTACATGTAAAACATCTAGCCACGTGCTTCGTCCCTTGGTTGGTGCGTAGTCGTCACCCCAATCACTCTCATCTCCTTCGGAGGCCTCATCATAACATCTCTAACAATCACTGTTTGAGGGGGTGGAAGCGATTCCAATGTGGATGCTACCTAATGCATAAGGAATCCCATTTAATGTGAATGCTACTTCATGCATAAGGAATCCCAACGGATTTAACAAACACATTATGCAGTCGTGTCAGGTATGTTCATCTCGTATTCTACTGTACACACTCCCTCGAATGTTTCTGGCGTGATCAACAGCCCCGACACATCCATGTAAATAATGTAGTGTTTTTACAAACCTTAGGTAGAAGTGTTTTCGACTATGTGCATTTTGACCACGATGTCACACTTTCGTGAAATCTGACAATGTGCGTAATTATATAATTGGACTGTTTTCCTTTGCTCAAGACTGAGTTGGAAGGGTTTGTTCAACTTCGCTTCCTCTGCTATTGAATGAATTGAGAAGTATTTTGCGAATAGTTAAGTGAGGGTTGCTCATAATATTCACCTGAACATATGCTTTCAGTGCATTTTGGGAATAGTTAAGTGAAGGTTGCTCATAATATTCACCTAAACATATGCTTTCGTTGTCAAGACGTGGAAACTACTGTTGGGTTTGTGACACGATTTAGGAGCCTTATTTTGGTAATAAAGCAGACACCATCCTCGTAATTAAGGCCTTTCGAATTTTCAGACCACTAAGACCTGGTAACTAAGGTCTTCCCTCGGAGACCTCAAATATTCCACTAAGATCAGCTAGCTTTTGTAGGAATGATAGCGCCACGCAAATCCTTGATAGAGTCTAAACTACTAGTAACGTCAGTGTGTCATAGGAAATTAAGCGGCGGCAAAATGGTTATTGGAGCGCTTTTCTTGTTGATTTAGTCCACCGCCCTTCTTCTCAATAGGATTCGTCATTAATAAGGGTCCCTTTTAAAACATTGCCTTGTTTATCAGGTCGACTGAAAGTATAGAGCAAGGAAAAATTTTCCAGAGCAAAAGGATCAAATATTTGAAGGCGTGATGGAAGGAGGTATGATCGACACCAGTCATGATTACAATGTTGCTCACAAAGCAGTAGCAGCAATGGAGTGAAGGGAGGAGTGGTTGAGAGGTGCTAGGAGCAACGTCAAGATAAAGAGTTTTTAATAAATTGTAACAATCCTCACAGTGGAACTTAGGGTAGTGTGATAAATTTCGGGTTGGATAATGAANTAGCAGCATTGGAGTGAAGGAAGGAGTGGTTGAGAGGTGCTAGGAGTAACGTCAAGATAAAGAGTTTTTAATAAATTGCAACAATCCTCACAGTGGAACTTGGGGTAGTGTGATAAACTTCGGGTTGGACAATGAATGCTACTCATTGGTCGTAGTACTCACTCAGGTCACTTTAAGTCTTTATAACAGCTTGACCCCAGTAGGACCAAGTTTATGCAGGATGGTTGCATTTGTTTTATTGTGTAATTTGAAATAGTTCAAGCACATAAATGCACATTTGCGTTAGCGTTGTCCCATTCTAGTCAGCCCCTAGCATATCTGGGTCCATTCTCTAATCAGGTAGAGCTGGATGGCACCCTGGCAAACCCGTCTGACCTTAATTCGTTGTGAGCTGAAATTAACAATGACTCAGACACGGCTGACCTCATAGCGCCATGTCCTCATGTGTATGAGCCAAATGATATCACACCTATGGAGTCCAAAGTGCGAAAGGCAGCAAACCCTGACGGATTGTCGTTTCTCGGCTTTGAGTATGCCCCGTCAGGAGAACAACAGCAGATTTGTCAAGTATTGGACTGTTTTATGTAGAAATCACTAAGTGGAAAGCAGCATGGATGAGCGTGACGTCATGTTTCCGCAATATAAGCTGTTGCGGTCTAGAACCCATGACATGCCTGCCCACAACTTCCATTTAGGTCATTTGATTAGTGGTTCCTTAGTGTTAATGATTTTATAAACGTGTGAATGAAATCAAAACGTTGCTCTTCAGGAATGCGGTGGAGGCTGACTTATAAGGTTGACAAGTGAATAACAGATTCCTTTTTTATCATCGTAAGCAGCCTAGGAAGTCACATTCGCTTAGCAGCAAAACTGCTGAGACCTATTCCTCACATACATTGTCACATAATTTTTAACATCTTTGTGGAAGTGATATCCGGAACAAAACAGGAGCGTTTGCTGCTGCCTAGGGAGCACTGTGACCTCTTGAACAGATGATTGCAATAAGGACCGCGCTGCGAAGAGTCCGCATTATTGTCATTTGGACGTCTTCCACAACTTCAGGTCTCAGGTCTTGTAAAAATTTGGTCGGTCTAAATGCGTGGGCTGATAGCATGGCAAATGAAACCTTGTTCCACTTACCGGTGCTCACTAAAATTTCTTTATCTGGAAAAAAATCAATACTTGCCGTGTCTAAAAAACTAGTAAGATATGTTCTGATTCTGCGGAGTACGTACCTAATCCTTTGCTGAAACACTTGAGGTACTTAAATTTTGGGGCTCCAAAAATGAAGATGACACGCTTAGGACGTCTACAAAGGTTTTCAGTAGCTTTGTGCGGATGAATGAAGCATGAACTAAGCGTCGAATGAAAGAAGAGAAACAAGACTTCGAATTCGGTGTTGAGGTGGTAAAGCATGGGCAGTGTGGGTATTGCGTAGCGCAATTGGACCGGCTCAGGCATTAGTCAACGTTACTAAGCATGGCAGGTACTGGTGGCGGAAAAGTGTGGGCTTTCATGAAGTGAATGTCAAGCTATAGTTTGTCAGCAGTTAATTCTAATGTTTCGAAATTAGCAAATGCACCCAAAGAAGGCGAACTATTTTTCGAACTTCAAATTAAAGACCTGGGAAAATGTTAGTCATTGGCATAATTAATGATTGTAATTCATGTTTTTGAACGCGAAAGATTTTGCACACCTCTACTCTAACTTGACAGAGAAAACTGCAAAGAACTTCCTTGTTTTGTGTTTCAATGCACACGCGGCAAGGTGCTGCTTATTCTTGCGGCTTAGGTGGGCAGACTGAATTATTTTATACAAAGCGAAGGTCGGTAACCCGCTGATAGAAGGTTCTCCCAAAGTATCACTCGTTGGGCTCGCAACCTCTACAGGAGGATAGGTGAACAGAAGAGTGTGAAGTAATACATGTACTTGTAATGTTGCAGCTGTTTTGCAAAGATGATTGCACGGAAAACCTCGAAATTCGTCCCTCATATATCTGCTCTACGTCCTAGTAAAAGATTTAAAACTTCGTATTCTTTCCAACTCCACATAGCGTTTTAGTTAATTATTTTGACTGATTTTGCGATACAATTATTAAAGACTTTTGTAGGTAAATGAGCAAAGTACAGACGGTTTACGCGCATTTCACGTGGGGAATGGCATTGTTAAGAGACGCTCACGACAATAATGAGGACGCAGTTCGCCGGTAGCCTCAATTAGGCGTACACAGCATTATTCGCCCAATTCACCTCGAGGGCCTGACTGCCTAAACAAATAACAACCTGGATCACTAAAACCTTCATTTTACAGCCTTCTTGCTAGTGTGTGTTAACAATATTTTTGTGTTTGTGATGGCAACCTTTCGTAAGATGCACTGAAAGTTAGTAGTCTCTACAACTTTAAACTGCTCTTGTGAGTGTGCAAACGTATCTTCGTAATATTAACGTGGTCTTTTTAACCGCTAGTATTCTTTGATAAACCCAAACGGGTTTAAAATAAATAAAGGCTAATAGTTACTAACGATAGCCGCCACAAAAATGTGTGCTATGGAGCGATGAGTGTGCTGCTGGAACACAAAGCATCAGTTAGCCGAACTCGATTAGAAGGGCAACACTCCACTTCATTATGCAGCTGCTGGAGGAGATTGGTATTACGCGATGCTTCTTTTGGAACTCGATGGTTCCCTAGATGTGGCAAATCGACGGAACTCGCTTTGCTGATGTGTGCTGCTATGACAGGTCATGCTGAGGATGTTCGCTACCTGCTCATCAGAGGCGCCGTGTTAATTTTTCAACTGAAGGAGAACAAATGATTCACTTTGACACTTGCAAGGACTTCGGTGAAAAGCTTTTGCTATGCATGTAAGACCAATTTGCTTTGCGTTCCGACATCGGCTCTTGGCTATCATAATGGTTATTTGCGTCTGCAGGGCAACTTAGAGATAGGGAACCGCTCTTAGAGCGTGAACCCAAAGGAGCAGATCTGATTATAGATTAATACGCTGCAATCCATCGGGCTGAGTCACCGGGTCACACAGAGGTGTCTGATTTCCTGCTCAGCCACAGAGCACGTGTCAACCACACCGAGGACACCAAGTCAGCAGGAATGCTGTGAAAAACTTAAAACCTCTTACGGCTGAAAAAGCAAGCTTTGAGCAGTATGACAAGCAAATTTACATGGCGTTGATGCAAGCTGCTATGACCAATCAAGCAGATATGGTTGCCACTTTGTTGGCTGCCAGTGCGCATTTCGATCCGTGCCTTTTTATCCATATTTACTTGCGCCACTTCCGATTCTTATGAAATATTTTTGAGAACCTGGAAGAGTGAAATACTTTAGCAGGAGCTAATCTGACATCAAATAAAAGGGCACAATGGCGACGGCTTTGTTGTTTGCTTATGATGAACAACACGATGGGGTCTGCGATATGGTTTGTCCATACTTCCACTATATTTAATTCAGCTTAGCTACACTCATCTTAACTGCATGTCAAATTTGAGCCAGTTATCTATAAGGCGCTTAGGCATAACGTTAAAGAAAGCTTGACGATTCTTCCACTGGGTCAGAGGCAAAAATTTTGGATGAGTTTTACTGGAGAGGGTACCATCGCATAACGTTTATGCACAGTTTTGCGAATGGAATCCGTTCGACTCATTGCATCACTTCACTGCATCGAGACTTATTTAAAGGCGAAATTTGTTGTGGTATCCGTTCAGAATGTGTCTCATTGACATGCAAAATGGGCTTAAGGCCATAAAATTACTCGTTCTTGAGGAATAAAAGCAAACCCAACCCAGCTTGACTTAGCTTAAAGAGATCCGGAGAGAAGCAGAAAAATATGATTTGATACAAATAAAGGCCCTCAATCTGGCAGAGATGAGGGCTACTCTGTGTGTGGGCCTTCTCATTTGATCAAGTATCTGCGCTGTGTAAACGTCGTCCATGGCTTCTTTCATCGACTGCTACCACCTCGAATGCGGTTCTTCCAAGCCCAATAATTCGTTTTGTTAAGCACAGGATAAAAGACCGCGATTTTATACACCTTACCCACCATTTTGCATCTTGCAAGGACGCAAGTGAGTAAAATGAATAGGCAGTTACATTGAACTCCAATTTGTGCTATTGATCTCCTCCTCATCGCCAACTAATCTGTGCTAATTATCGATCGGTGTGAGCGTTTGTTTCGAAGTAGTTGCGGATTGACTTGTAATAAGAAATCGATATGATGCAAGGCGTTCACGAGCGCAACTTCAGCTCAGAGCATTGGTGGCAGTGGCAATCAAAACTATCCCAAAAGAGCAATTACCAGTTACCAATTTCTACCCGTAGTTGATGTGAGGATCCTTTGGGGGCCAGAAAATCATCGCGACCTCACCTCCGCACCGTAACTAAACTGTGTCTTGCACAAAGCTCTCGTAACTCTAGGTTTATAAAATCATGTTATCAGATGCTACTAAATAGTAACTTTGTAGAGCTGTCTTATAATATGCCGAACAACACGTAAGCCACTTCTGCTAGATTCACGGCGATATTTGCTCTTTTGTACAACACGAGAGAGATGAATTCCTCCTTACCTGCAGTGAACAAAGGGAAGAAACTCTGGCTGAGTCAAATTTTGCAGACCGTATCGCTGACTCTGGAGCTGACGAATGCTTTTTCGTCGCCTCTGTACAAAAGTTACCACCTGCCAGCATCGTAGGTGGTTTAAGATGTCCCGGCTAAGGTTCGATGGTTAGTGCAGGAAGTAAATTATTGTAAGCCCCTTTTCTGCGCAAACATTTTGGGCTTTGTGGTCTATGTTATCTGGGATTCAGGCCCCTCAGCTTTTCCACATAAATAATAACTGCTCTTTTATGCTGAGATGGCCAAAAACGGCTTGCGATGCTTTACTGGCATGCTCATTTGCTTCCCCTTCAAGGCACTAAAGTTTATTTCGCATTTTCTAAGTTGCGAAATAGGTGTCGCCTGCTTCGCTTTAAGTTGCCAAGATCTCTCTTTTTCAACCTTCCAAAAATATTTTGTTTGTGAGAAAAACCGGGAACTACCACTGGAACGGGGTTATCTCGTCTGAAGTTAGCAGGCAGAGTAAAAATGTTTGATGGAGTATTTACGTCAAATCACGGCTATGCCCAAGCATCCTACTTACGCTATTTGAGCAGACTGATTCCTTTTGCAGAGCTATGCTATGTTGGAAAGTATTGGTGCGATCCAATTTCAGAAATAAGACTCCTCTCGAAGGCGCCTACGAATAGAAATTCATAAAGTCATTTGCATTGAAGGAAATAAAGAAAGGCATACGTGATGCTAATTCGATTACTTGATACAGGTCTAATAAGTTGAAATTTGGAATGACCACAAAGATGAACTACCACAGGGTCGACGATGATTAAATCGGCGACCATTACATCAGCAATCACGGGTACTGAAGTCGATGACTGTTTACATTCTCATTTTGAGCAGAAGCAATATGACTATATTCATCATTTGTCGCTCAAGCCAAGTTTGTTGCAGATCTGGTCTGTAGATTGACTGAATGGATGGTTGGAAGGATTAACACCACTGGCAGTAAGAGCAGCTCACTTGCTGAAATGGGTCGTCTTTATTTGCGGCAGAAGAGATCTGGGTGGCGGATTTCAGTAGTGAAGCGGAAATGGAAAAAAGGAAGTCGTTGGCAAACGTAATGATGAAAGACAAGCTGCGATGTCTGCAACAGTGGATGGTGTCAGTGAAAAAATTTGGGTAGAATGTGCGCAATGAGTGAAAGTGATGGTGGTGATGATGATGGTTCCAGGCAAATAAATGCAATGATGCCGTATGCTGAGCTGAACTGATGGTACGTGAGGCCAAATCGTTGTTTTAGAAGAGTACTGGGGGAAACAAGTGAACTGTTTTCATTCCTGCTCCCACCCGCCTCAGATTTGTCCCCCCTTTGGAACCTGCGAGAGCGCGACGGAGCAGCGGTTAAGCGAAGGGAAGAAGAGTGTGGAAAATGACAATCACAGTGGGGATGACAAAAACGCAAGCCCCCTTCGCAGAGGAAATCACGCGCCTGCCCACTATAGTGTGGTGGGCTGACGACTGTGACGACAGCGCCAGTGCTCTTGGAGCTTCCACCTTCTTCTCTCGCGTGGGCCCTCCTTATAGTGTCTGAGCCACCCGTAAAGACAGCATTGAGCTTTAAAATACAAGAGTAATGTGGCACAGTGCAGTGTGAGGGAGTTTCAAAACTGAGAATCGAGTGGTGACTGCAGTTGCAGAACGCAAAGTTCAAATGAAATTAATTGACATCTGTGCCTATCTTCTGAGTGAATAACGGTGCCATCTAATTCTTTCGCAACTGATCATTTCGTAGTTAATCTCACTGACACACAGTAACTCAACAACGTTGCCTTTCCTCAAGCAGGCAGAAGGACTCAAATTACTGCCACATCAACACTTGCACCACCACAATCTAGACAGTCGATCAAAGGACAATACCCTGGAATAGTTCAGCGCACCCTCGGCAGGGAGATGAACACATCATGCAAGTCAATCATACATCAGAATGAGGCTATTGCTACTAATGAAGGACTGAGCAATGCATTACAAGTCAAAGAACATAAAAGTGCTATAGTAGGATGAGTGCAGACAGCGTTCTTTCCACCCCTCCTGGCTGGTAGTAAGGAATAGATGCGCTAGGTGTATTGCAGCTCGACGTACCATACGTCCCAGCCTACCCCCGCATTACAAACGCATTGATATCGGAAGCAGCGAAGCAATACCTAGCGTCAAAATCCCACGCCATGGAGCAGCTGCAGCTCCAGTGCTGGTGGCCCGCAAATCAAAATGCGGTCAAATAACGGTTTCGAGAGCATGCTTTCTACCAAGCGATCGACTCTTAACTTAGCTACCTGTCAACACTCATGGCTAGCTAAACCAGCATCACCTGCATCACATACACGTGGTAATCGTAGCACCTTATCTCAGCCCACCAACTCAGAGGCGGTAAAGAGCAAACACGAGCCATTTCTCTTCTAAGAGATCACAGAGGTGCTCAGTGGCGGCAACACCTATTCCACCCCCAATTCATTAAAGACCACAAGGTCACTCACATAACACCACCGAATTAACTAACCTGCTCAAGTGATGTCCATTTCTCCCCATAAACAGACACTATACCAGCCAGCACCGTCACAACAAATGTCTCGTCACTTCGCGAAACTGGGATGGCACAAACTCTGGGAAATCTCTTAGTCAACCCCGCAAAGCACACCATTGATTCCCCATCAGACCGAGAATTGGGCCAAGTGTGCGTAGTAAAAATGTAGACCGAGAACTTTACGTTAACTCGGCAGCAACAGTACTTAGCTTGATGACAATCTGAGGGCCACTATTTCTTCTGCTAGCCATTACTGCTGCAGGCCCTAGAATGCGACGTCATGGCCAAAATACTCTCAAAATCTCCCCTCCATATCGTCATATACCGTATGCTCCGTCTTGTCACGACTTTACAAAACGACGCATTTATCAGTGATTTCGAATTCGGAACAATGTTATTACGCCTAACAGTCCCACTTCTGAGGGCGAGTCAGACGCTTCTAACACCAGCTAACTGATAGACCACATCATTCTACCTTACTGCTTACAAATATCAATGATTTCGCAAAGATATCGCAAAAGTAGATTTTAAAAAAATCTGGGTCTTTCGTCACACTTCACCAGAGGAAAAGGCGCCGTCAGAAACACCCACATCCCACCGCTTCCGAAATCGGGCGACACCAAAGGGTTGTTAGTGCAGTCTATTTGAATGCACCTCTGGTCTGACAGAAGCAGCGTCCACTTCTGCTTTAAGCAGTGGTCTTTAATGATTACATCCTTGTCTTTCTCCAACCGTGCTGACTATTTTGTCAGCTTGGAGAATAATGGCATGTCGGCATGCGTTGTGCGGTGCCGAATAGGGCTTTTCCGATAGCTCCGAGCATTGTCACAGTAGCATTTCTGCCGCAAGAATGGGCAGCATTGTTGCGAGCATCGCGCATCACTTGCGAAGCATGACCACAAATTTCAGTGGCACTCCACAGTGGTAGGGTTCGGTTATAAGTCCGTATTGGCACTATCCTTAATATTTATCAATAGAAACATTAGGAACCAACAATTTGTCAAAGTAGATTGCAGTTGTATCACTCGTCGATGGAGCTCTTGCTCGTTTTGCTGGCAAATCGGAATGCACTCAACACTAACAGCGCAGTGTCCTGAAAAAATCAGCTTTTGAATTGGTTAGCTGTGACACAGTTGCTTTCAACAAGGGTATGCGCATTGAACGCTTCCAGGAAGTGTCGGAATCCCACTGGAGGCTGTATACATGGCGATCATTTTGCTCCACGTTGTCTTAAGTAGATAAATACATATTAATGACGCATTGCAACACAGTTCTGTGATTGGTGCATTTGTGGACAAACGTGGAGGAATTCTAATGGGTCACAATCAGTGTGCCTGTGTATAACAGCTTGACTTATCAATGCAGGGATGTAACAGAGTTCAGGCAACAGGAACGTGAATAAAATGTTATAGATATTACATTTAAGATTTGCAGAACCGTGACCATGCTGAAGCCAAGAACAACAACAATGAAACGTGAGGTTGCCAGTCTCTCAAGAACAGCCACATTTCTGCTTAGTTTAAAATCCAAATTCACCAAAGGAGACATTAGTAATTTCTAGCGACAACACAGAGGGAACTCTGGGTCAAAGATGCTTACAGCATAAGCAAGATGAGTGGTGTGTGTCTTTGATTTTCGATTTTTCCTAATGCAGGATGTACCATATAGCTCCAGCTATCAAAATGCATTTTGAGCTCAAAGCCCAATGTTAGGAGTTGGACTTGTGTGCTCGAAATTCCATTCGTTCTCCAACGATTGCTACAATCTTAAGTTGATGGCATTAAATGTTGGGACATTGGTTAATGTAAAATCGCTCGCCTGAAATGCAGTATCTAGCTAAGTTGTTGACGTGTTGTAGCTCAGCCAAATTGGTCAGTGCTAAGTGAGTACAATTGGCTAGCATGCAGCTGTTGTGCCTTTAAAACTAGCACTTCGCCATTGTGAATAACTAACAGCACGATTTGCTACATTTCCCATTTGCTGACTGAGTATTTGGATGCAACAATGCCTCGCCTATAAATATGCTATTTGGATGGAGAGAGGAGGAGTGTAAGGTGGAAACGATACAAAAGCATGGCAGAGGGCGATACCTAAACAAATGTTCTGTCCCTACAAATAGGGCAAGTTTATTAAAAAAACGAGGTTGTGTCCTCAACGCTAACCTTTAGTGACACCAGCCATCCGTGTGAATCAAATATCAGGATGCGGCAAATTGTGCACAATCAATCCAGGTCGCGACCTGCCCAACATTTTGCCTTTTCGAGACCTTTAGGACAAGGCAATACATTGTGTACAAAATAGCTAAAACAAACTCAGCACATAGGTTCTCTTCATTTTGCTAACACTGGCAACACCGCATTGCGCTGCAAATACTGTCACACTCCATCACCACAATTTTCTTTTTGTTTCTCCTTTTGGATGGAATGGACCAATTTAGTGCAACTATTTTAAACTGTCACATGGGAAGTCATGATTTCGAGTACCTGCTCAGATGCCCTCCATCCGGGTAAATAAGCCGCCATCTTTCTCCTCTTGCTGACACTACAGTGCACACTTTTATCTCAAATTAAACTGATAGCCCTTGCTTCATTTCAATCACTTTTGCATGCGACTTCTGTTGATGCTTTCTTATTGTTTGCACCCCACCGCACCATTGCATGCACATCTTCTTCTTACTGTGCAAAGCCTCTCACGTTTACATTTTTGAAGGCAGCTCACCCAAAGCGCTCCATTTAAGTTGGGCAACAATGATGTTGCAATTCAGCTACTGCAAATTAACATGATGTGGTCTTTGTTTTATTCATTCCACTATTGATGATCGCTATGGCTGTCCAACCACAATTTTGCATGCAAAATGCATCATCGTGGACACCGTGGTGAGCTGCATTGCAACGCTCGACTTTCTCCTCTTCCCGTCACCACCGGCTTGAGTGCTACAATAGCAAGAGGTGCTAACAGCTGATGGCTTCTGGGATCCATATTTCAGGTAATTGATGCGGTTGCCTTCTTCTAGCTACAATAGCAAGAGATGCTAACAGCTGATGGCTTCTGGGATCCATATTTCAGGTAATTGATGCGGTTGCCTTCTTCTAGATCAAGACGTGTTTCAGGGTTGTAAATGTGCAATGGAACGTGTGACAGCGCTCTGCTCTCGATGTGCAATGGAACGTGTGACAGCGATCTGCTTCTGTGTAACTTTAGTTAATCTCAGTAAGTTGGATCACTTGTGGCATGAATTTCACCCTTCTGATATTGTGGAAGTCCTGCTGTAGAATAGTGTTATTTCACCCTGCTGGCAGTTTTGCAAGCTGAGCTTGTCCTCTTTACCAACAGTATATGGCTAGCTGCTAAGCAAGGGATCTTAAAAGTAAGTACTGTTGGGAAGACGAGGAGGAGACGTAGGCGACGTCTGGAAACTTGCTAGAATTCAGATTAGTTAAACTTCTCCTAAGCAGCAGGGTTGCCTGTTTGGGCTTGGCCTAAACTAAGTGGAGAACTGGAGTAGCCAAACAATCGTAACGTCAACTAAGAGCTCTTTCATAACTATAGGTGCAGCAGAGCATCCACCTCGATGCCTTTCCAATTCACATAACTGTCAACTTGAAACAGAATACTACTGAAGCATAAAATTGGAACATCGCAGGTTGATTTTCGATTTAAAGGTTAACACAGTGGGAGAGGGCATGATTTTTATGGGGCATAGGAGCCGTAAAGAACAGAGTGCACCTTTTCACAAATAGAGCACAACGCAAGGAGGCGTAGAAAGGTTTGCACTGTTTGTGCCGATCGACACAATCTGGAGGACAGATTGTTAGAATGTTATGATTTGTTTCCGAGATATAATAGTAGGGTCATATTACAATTTGATTTTTCTGGAAATCTCCCTATGTGATAAATTCTATGGCAAATATGGGAATGTGGAACAGAAGGATGTGTGACAGCTTGATAGCTTGTGGACTTGTTTGAAGTCAAATATGGGAGCGATGATAGTACCTAGCATCCACAACCATTTGATTCGGCTGAGATGCAGTGCTTCACCAGCAAAGCCACAATGAACGCATCGCCATGCCCGGAAGCTCAGATAGCACAAATTTTAAGGGATGCATCAACCAACAGCTCCACGAGACTACCGCTATCCTCCATGAGGCCAAAAATGAAGCCAATTGCATGTAATAACATCAATAACCACCGGGAACTGCACGCATATCGACATAAGTAATAATTTGCCTGGTGAGCATAGAAGGACAACTGCTGCCTCTGCAGGCCATTACTGCCCTAGCCTCTATAATGCGACTTCATAGCCAAAATCTCCTCATATCGTCAAATACTGATTTTGTTAACCGACAGAGTTAGCATTTATTTCGGGCTCAAAACAACCTTATTTCACTCAACAATTCCACTTCCGAGGGCGAGCCAAACGTTTCCAACACCATCAAATTGGTCACATTGTAGGCAATGTACCATTCGAAAGATAAAATGACAATCTCATGTTTACATCACGATAGTTACAAGCTACATCACCACACACAGTCACTTACAACTATCCGTAACTGAGGAAAGATACTACAATCCTAAAGGATTTCGGGTCCTTCGCCTTACTTTATTTGGGGGAAAGGCTCCGTCTGGAGATTGCCAGAAATACTCACAGCAAGGGGTTAGCAATGAAGCCTATTATCTTTCTGTTGAAGGTTCCCAATCTCTTCAACCTGCCTAGGCTGGTCGCTAACATTATGCACAAATGACGTCCAAATGCACCAAGAAAAGGGTTGGTTACTCATTTTTTATCACTCACTGGTAATATCCACCCACGAAGATTTTTGGCATTACAATGTCCAGATTACCCGTTATAAGCAAGCTTTCCAGGCTCTTCAGATTCCAAAGATCACCTACCTGCCAAGCGAATCTGTTTTCCTACAAGCTCAGCATTCAAAAACTGCTGGACGGAGCGTGGTCCCTAGATTTTAAAAGGAGGCGAGTCAGATGCAAGCGCTTTACAGACTTGGAAACAGGCGACATTGAGTTCTTCGCCACGCCCAAAGCGGACAAATTAGTTAGTCACTGAAAATGGCAATCAAATTCTTGAAGCTCTGCTCTCCTTTAAGAGGGGCTCATCTCTTAGTATTTCAATTACAAGTTTGCTAATACCTGACGCTTATAAACCCATATTCTTGTATTTACGCACCTTACAGAATCCACAGCATATGCCTAATTGTGCACAAATGACGTCCAAATGCACCAAGAAAAGGGTTGATTACTCATTTTTTATCACTCACTGGTAATATCCACCCACGAAGATTTTTGGCATTACAATGTCCAGATTACCCGTTATGAGCAAGCTTTCCAGGCTCTTCAGATTCCAAAGATCACCTACCTGCCAAGCGAATCTGTTTTCCTACAAGCTCAGCATTCAAAAACTGCTGGACGGAGCGTGGTCCCTAGATTTTAAAAGGAGGCGAGTCAGATGCAAGCGCTTTACAGACTTGGAAACAGGCGACATTGAGTTCTTCGCCACGCCCAAAGCGGACAAATTAGTTAGTCACTGAAAATGGCAATCAAATTCTTGAAGCTCTGCTCTCCTTTAAGAGAGGCTCATCTCTTAATATTTCAATTAGAAGTTTGCTAACATCTGACGCTTATAAACCCATATTCTTGTGTTTATGCACCCTACAGAATCCACAACACATGCTCAACATGGCCCAGGTGCTAGCGTTTTGTTAAATGGTAACAGCAGGAAGAATACGGTAGCTGCAAAAGCCAAGTCAAGACTTATCTAACATATACTGACTCGAAATCACCAATGCTCTACTCTGCAAAGGACCGTATCCTAAGCACGTTTGGCCAAACGTGTCGTAGATATACCCTTGCGCTCAGTCCTATCAAAGGGTTCGACGATGTTCACCTGAAGATGCACATTCACAGTAAAAACAGAATACCTCAAAGCTTAACTTCCATTTACTTAAAGAACGTGACAGAATCGTGCAATAAGAGAGGCTATGATTAACAGCATCAGTTTTCCGTAATCGCCTGACTCTCTCATGCAAAAGTCAAATGGAAAACAAATGAGTTTAAAACAAAAGCCCATAGACAAATCGTAAAACACTCATAAACTGAGCGGGGACAATAGTGTATCAAACGATGCATTCAAGCAGCATAGGTATGGGTATGCCCGCGGGAGAATGCAATTGCGGTTGCTCTGTCGACTTCCTAAACTAAACTCCCACTTTCTTCACCGCCACTCAATTTGCGTCGTTGTGCATGTTGAGCATTATCATAAATCCTTTACATTGCCGTGAGCTAACGAGAAGTAAAACATTAACAAGGTGNGAGCATTATCATAAATCTTTTACATTGCTGTGAGCTAGCGAGAAGTAAAACATTAACAAGGTGGACGTAGAAGGAGAGGAGGAGATACTTGCATTCATTCCTTTGCCTAGTGCAATTTTTGTCTTTATTCCACTTTCCAAAATTTTAGTGGATTCCCACCCTTGCGTGTAACAGTGGCCGTGATAAAACGGTAGCATTAACAGATTTAATATTCCCTTCTTTTATTGAGCGCCTGCTCATNTTTAAGTCTACATGCCACTTGTGTGACTCAGTGGAAATTTCAGGGTAAAAGGCATTGGCGTGTTTGCTATNCTAACAGATTGAATGTTCCCTTCTTTTATTGAGCGCCTGCTCATTCGCAGTGCCCATAGAGGAATGTACANGGAAATTTCAGGGTAAAAGGCATTGGCGTGTTTGCTATTTGGACTGTTTCATACACATTCGTGGCTAATTGACAAGAGACACCACCTAGGCGAGCCTAATGCAGCGCTTTGATTGCTTAAATGACGTATAACATGGGTGTCTAGCTGGCATTTGCATGCAAGTGAGCCGGAACATGCAGCCCACCACATGATTGAGCGCAGATCTATCTGAAGAACAAGATACGCTGCCTCTGTTAAAGCCCTATGGGTGGCGTGGCGATTGTTAACTAGTCTTGCTGATTGTAGGCATCGGTCTCTAGTCTAAGAATGACTGCGACACCTCCTCTTTTTGAATTGTCCCACCTTACCAATTTTCTGTGGGTTAATGCCCTATTCGTTACCCTGCATTCATTCCTTTGCCTAGTGCAATTTTGGTCATTATTCCACTTTTCCGAAATTTTAGTGGATTCTCACCCTTGCGTGTAACAGTGGCCATGATAAAACGGCAGCACTAACAGATTTAATATTCCCTTCTTATAATGGGCGCCTGCTCATTCGCAGTGCCCATAGAGGAATGTACACCCGTGGGTAGCAATTTGAGTTAGCTCGGCAGAGAACTCTGAAACACAAACAGATAAACTTGGATTATTGCACTTGTATAAGCGTTTCTGATTCTGTTTAATGCGCGGTGGTTTGTGAATACAAGCTTAACTATCATCATTGAAACGTTAGTGTCTAACTGCCCTAAATAATTGAACTTTCGATGCGATAGGATGCGACACAATGCAAAACGATGTTTGCCTCATGACATCCATCCAGCATCACTTAATTGTTCTCGCCCTAATCTGACTGTCTGATGCAAAATCTTCTACGATTTACACATACAATCTCTGTGCATGGAGTGCCTTCGCCCTGCTAAGCACTGGTATAAGGGAAAAGATGAGAACCCAACGTAATCACCATTACAAACTTACAAGTATTACTCACGAAATAATGCATATTCGTAGCCCAACAAATACTCCCATCCAAATGCCTGTAAAAAGAAGACACCGTGGCATTTTAGTAGGTGCTCATTGTAAATTAAGTCTAATTGCCGAAGGAATACCCACAGTAATGATGAATTCGCATATGATCCAACATGGCCCCAAAGGTCGGGTGTTCTGCATAGCATTCTGTACAGTAAAAGTGTACTTCTGATTTCGCTATTCTTCGAGCTGGAGCATTGTAAAATGAGGCATCAAGCTAGAAGCAAGTTGTGCAAAAAGCCAGGGCTAAGGCTGAAGGGCAGCCCATACCGAGGATTTTTATCAAATATTAACATACGCCCACTTACACATATGTGCTATGATAAAATGACGGAGAAGTGAAGCGAAGTCTGTGAATGGGATGAAGCACGGACAGCATACATTGTGATTGCAGACTAGTTAGAGATTTAAAACTTGTTCAAACAGGTAGGAGGATAAAGGCTAATAATAATGAAGTGGTCTGGCAATTTCATTACCTCTTTGATGCCACAAGAGCATTCCGTAGGTTCTGCAACAAGTTAGGCACATCGGACAACACGGATCCAAGCCAGCTGAAATGCACCAAGCATATGTTAAGTAAGATGCCAAAGCTCTGGTGTGCTTCATCCGATTAGACCATTTGTTGCACGCTGCATCAACACTTAGGTTATGTCAGGAGCTGTTTCATTTGATAAGTTTTACCTAATTTGTAACCTAATACGCAATCACTATGCACAAACACAAGCACTCATGCAAAAATGCAGCCTTCACTGGTGCGCGTGTTCATGTGCACAGAAAAGCACGCGCACAAGGTGCATTAAACGATGAGCGGTGCCTACCAGGATGCGCGTTAACCAAGCGTGACACGAAACCCCTTGTACGCCTACTGTCTTGCATTTTGATGGAGAGAACGTCAAGTTGCACGAGACCCTGCAAAGCAGGCTACGATTAATGTAGTGAGCGAGCAAAGGGCCTTCTGGATCTCTCCTCAAAATTACACGCGATTAAAGCGCTGAAGAGCAGTCGTCGCTATGCGTTTGGCCACGACTTTGGTCACTGCAGGCGTGCCACTAAAATTTGCTCCAAATCAATTACTTGCTTCTTCGTATTGTGCTCCTAACTGCCCGTCAAAGAAGACGTTTTACCGAATTGAGGTTTCCGAAAAAACCATATATTGATATGCTTGAAACACAGCTCCATCCCTTTTAGCAGGAAAGTGCAAATAATCCTTTTTTAACCCATAAAGCATGTGCATGAAGCAGAGGTTGTGAGGTGCTGTTCCGAGCTATCCGAAATTTTGGTCAATTGTTCATGCATGCCAAAGATGGCTTTACACGGCACTCGTCATTTCCTAGCCAGCACTATGCTGTGCATTGAACGTGCGCAATGTGTTACAGGCAGATTACGAGTTCATGACTGACTGGTATTCCCGACTGTGGACCTACATCAATTTTCAGCGCCATGGGATTTGTCAGGCGGGTGCTGCTTCATGCTGACTAGGTGTAGGTTCAGATGTGTGAGCTGCTGCAGTAAATGCATCAGTTGTTTGCATACAAGACCTTTACACCAGAGAAATAAGTTTCGCGCTTTACGGTTCGGGGTACTTGGGGCAAACGTTTCGCCCTCGCGAAGAATGCGACTTGTTATCGCAGAGGTAAATTTGGCTTTGCGGTATTAGAGAGTGCTAAATCAACCCACATAATCAACAAAACTTCAAGACGTAAACTATTAAGACCTTAAGGCACCCCCTATCGTGGTGCACCGAATTGTCATTTAGCAAAAGATTTCCACGATCGCAGCCATGAGGGCTCAAGTCAACCCTGGGGTGTTGTACTGTAGACCATCACTAATGAATCTCCACGATGAAAGTGTCGTTGGAAAATGAAGCCACCAACGTGAGCGCAATGTTATTGACAATGAAATAATGATCAAACCAGCAGATTTCGATCAGTCCGACCACGAATGCATACACAACTTCTTCACTATGTATCCACTGCACTACTTCAGAGGATGTGAGCTAGTGCTGAGAAAGGGTAGCAGTTCCTCCCATAAGTCATCTTACTTGTCCTGTTCATCGATCTGCGCAGGTGTTTTGCTTGTTAAATAGGTCCACATTTCTGCTACCATTGTGATCGTTTGTTGAAACAATGTTGGCGTCCAAGTGCCCTATGTTGTAATATTTAAACCTTGTCGATTTTTAAGCAAACCGAGGGTAAGCATGCATTTAAGAAGGCAAATTTGGATGGACACTAGATCATATTTGGGCATGACTGTAACGCATGACTTGCCTCGCTCCAAGTCAACGACAAAATCTCGCCATCAGTAAATGACATTAACCCTTGTGGAGTGCAGTCCTTGTGTAATGGAAATTCTCTGCGTAAGTCTTCAAAGAGTTTTCATTACCAGGACAGAAGTTCACATTACGATGTAAATCTGAAAAACAAGCGGTTTTGCATCTTATCTACACCAGCCATATTCAAGACCAACACGAATGCATACACAACTTCTTCACTATGTATCTACTGCACTACTTCAGAGGATGTGAGCTAGTGCTGAGAAAGGGTAGCAGTTCCTCTCATAAGTCATCTTGCTTGTCCTGTTCATCGATCTGCGCAGGTTTTTATTTTGCTTGTTAAATAGGTCCACATTTCTGCTACCATTGTGATCGTTTGTTGAAACAATATTGGCGTCCAAGTGCCCTATGTAGCAAGATTTAAACCTTGTCGATTTTTAAGCGAATCGAGGGTCAACATGCATTTAAGAAGGCAAATTTGGATGGGCACTAGATCATATTTGGGCATGACTGTAACGCATGACTTGCCTCGCTCCAAGTCAACGACAAAATCTCGTAAGTCCTGTGATTAAGAACAGAGAATTATGGCTCCAGGAATATATCTAATAGGCCGTGTATGTGGACAGTGCGTGATGCAGCCAAAAAGAGACTAAAATCGTTTTTGGGTTGGCCATTACAAAGGCGAATCTCTACACAGCCGGTGGTGCGACAAATCACCGACAGCCAAGAATGCATTTTATGCCAACGGTTTATCCTCCTTCAACGTCGTTCCCTCTGGAACACAAATGAACCGGGCTTAGTGGTTCGACACAGTTCGATACCAGTCTGTGCCCTGCGTCTGCGCATTGGCAAGGGCAGTCACCAATCATGCGAATGCCTGCTCGATTTCCAACTAAATTCAACGCTTGAGTGAAAAATACTGTGCTAAGTCAGTCACATGCAATTTACAGGCTAGGCATCACCCGAAACATCACATGGAAGAGTCCGAATCACGAGAGCATTGTAGAAGATCGGTAAACACGAACCCGGACCTAAAAGTACAATGAGCATGGGTGCCACGTGGAGCAATTAGAGTCAAGGCGGTTAGTATACAAGCGAACACACCTCGGCACACAAGACGGTTTCAAAGAAGGTAGAGGTACAGCTAAAGAAATGGAGTGGGGAAGTTGGCCATGTTCGCAATGTTAGCTAACTTGCGCACAATAAATACCAATCTTTACATTCGGGAATAATTTCTGTCTTGCTTTTATAAATGCTTTAATTTAGGGCTCGCTATTTCCGGAAGTGAGTGCGCGAAATTTGTTAACGTGGCGTTAATCACATGCGCACTCAAGCAAGCAAAATACTTTTTACTCGGAAGTTGTATTATTGATTAAATGTCGAGCAGAATCTGTGGGTCCACAGTTCGTAGCCTTGATTAGACAGGTTTGATTTGATTTTAGCTTACCTACAGGCGCTAGGGTTAAAAACCAGCTTGCGCGTAAATAAAACGGTGTTCGATCCAGATGCCAATTTTCGAACGTATCTGGCACATTTGCCACGGCATCATACACTCCAGTGCACACTTCATGCATGTTTGTAAACATTCGGTAATGCTTTTGCTGTTTAGAATGTCTTACCAAAATTTTGTAAGGTTGCTTGTGTGCATACTCGTCACGATAATGGGTGATCGCAGTTACTGGTAATACGAGGCAGTAAAATAGCGTCGCCAGCAATCTATAAGTAGGAGTGGATCCTCGAGCAGCACTTAAACACCAATCAATTTTTCCTGCCACAGATCCGACGAGGTCTGAAAGCTTCAGTTTATTTGTTCGATTAAAAATGTCTCAGCGCATATAAATCTGTGCTCTCCTAGAGACCTGAGTGAACCCACATGTGCTATAAGAATGCATTAGAGCTAAGATTGAAGTGCATATTAGGCATTCAACAAAGGCATATTCTCAGTGTTATTTTCACCCAACAGTCACTTCTGCTCACAAATCACCCATGGGTTATTGTTGCATTTAATATTTTACGCCACACGCTGCCGTGTGCATAGGAGCACATTAGGGTTACTGCAAGGCATTCGGTTGAGCATATGCTGTATTCTTCATCAGTGTTAGAGCCCGCGCAACTTCGGAAAAATTTCGCAGCCTGTCTGCTCTTTCAGCAAGCAAATTTAACAATCACTATAATGCACATCTACATAGCTTTGCAGTTTTAACATTTTCCGAACCAGTCGGTGATTTTTACAGGTACTACTCTTTTCATATTTTGTCTTTAATGTCACTTTTTTCGCTTTCACTGAATGAAGCGTTTCTATAGTATCGCAATACAGGTTCGTTTAACACGGTCATGTAATAATTGAAAACTCAGTTTACCCTCTAACATAAAAATGCCTTTAGCATACAATCTTTGTCACAAAAAGTGCATCAACTTCCGCAGCTTCATCTTTATTCACATCGCTACGGTTGTCCTGACGCATTGTAAATATTTGCTGTTTACCTCAATTTTATCGAAAATCCGCCCTCACGTGTAACACTGGCCGGGACAGAAATGACAGCACCAAAGTAAGTTTCTCCTATTTTGTTAAGCGCATGTCTACTAGCAAATTCCACAGCTGACTACTAAAAGAGTTTGCTCGATCGCACTGAAACACAGAAACAAGAGTGTGCAAATTGTCATATTTACATTTAGATGTGCAGTGCATTCGAAAAAGATTGGCTTCCATTAATTACGCAATGGAATCATGTCGCTGTCCACTATCACCTATGCTACCGATAAGATTTGACGCAATGCATTGAAATCTTTG
>LWMK02000470.1:1129-42280 GCA_001693075.2 Taenia saginata
GCACAATCAATTCGCACTACTTAGAGTGGTACAGCACTGCATGGAGCAACAGACGCTTCCCATCGCTTATTCCACTCAGAATGGGGAGGAAACAACCCCATGACTGCCACAGCATACGCACCTGCATGGACACAGTGTAGGAAGGAAACAAAACTCGCAATTGAGTAGGCAACGCTGACGAGGTCTCATTTGATTCCACGCTCAGCATGACGAGGTCTCATTTGATTCCACGCTCAGCGCAGAGTGCATGACGGACAAGGAATTGCCTCGCCTTGTTACTTTGCCCAAGCAAAAAGGCACAGACCGGTGGAGTGGTCAAACATTCGAATAGCGGTGGTGGCATTCCAAGTGCTCAGCACGAGGAATGCCACCACTCACCTCACCTTGTCAAACCTTTTCTACGTGGTAAAAAGGAGAGCCAAATGTGGACACAAACATCCACTTCTGGCAATCCAGCAAACGGTGTGAATGACAAAGACAATTCCAATGTTGGATCACTTATGACCAAATCTGAGGAGGCACCGAGTACCAGCGCAGCCAAATGGTGCTGGTGGAGAACACCTCACTTCCTCACCACAAAGGCCACTGCAACAGTGTCAAGTGGTAGCATGCAAACGCTCACCACCACCGCATTCTGCTTCTGGTGTGGTAGATGCAATTGGAAGATGCAGATCCGTAGCCGAGGAGCTGAGTCCTCTCCAACAGGAGACCTGCGTCACACACACACACACACACACACACAAGCGAAGTGCCTCATGATTTAGTGACCAAGGCTGCATCCCACCCACTGCAAAGGCATGCTAAGGAGCTACGGTTAGGCTGGACAAGTAAAAGTCCCAATAAGGCGATGGAAGGGCTGCATTCAATTTACATGTGTGACGACTTACACTGATAGTAGCTGATCAATTCCTCGAGAGAAGCAAACATCATTACACTGGAAAGGCGAAATTTATTGCTCTTTGTGTCATAAAAGACGCGAAAGTGTTTAATGTTGACCCCATTAGCACGGATCGAAAGGCAGAATGGGCTGCCAGGCTCTAAAATGGGTAACAGTGAAATAAAGTAGAGACCGACACAAGTAAATGAAATGAGGCGGGCAGGCATTCGCAAGAAATGGGCTTCGCATGCCATGAATTTACCTATTCTTCAAAGAGTGCTGTCATTAGTGGCTATTTGTAATTGACAGCTAGAAGTGGGCAAAGTATTGCACTGCTGCATTACCATTTAGGAATATTTAAAGCAAACCATTTAAGAAGAGGGTTTACGTTCGCATGGTCGGAGGAGGTAGGTGCCGAATTGGACTCCAGGCATGAAAAGCTTTTGCTCTGCTCCCAAGCGATCAACATCGAAAAAGGCTTTGCCAGAATTTGAGCGAGACATGTCAGATGTGACATTGTCTGGTGAAATGAGGCCTTCTTGCTTTGTTTTAAGGTTCTTTGCCCTCCAAAATTCTTCCGATGCATCAAGCACCCGGAGAAGATCGCCTTTTGATAAATCAAACTCATTATGATATGTAGGCATGTAGTCGCGGATCGCTGTGACTATAAATGACGCAGATGGTGTTGATGGCTGTCCATTGGATGGGCTCTCCTCATTTGCTGACCCAGCATTTCCAGGTGCTTGAGGGCAATCTTGATTGGGATTACGTCTGCGTGCTTTTCGACGGCGAAAAGCATCACGAAGTCCCATTTTTGAATCTGAAAGTGACACAATTACACGGTTCCTACATTCACGCAACTCAAACTAGTAAGATGGCTGCAGCTTCAAACTAGATTACTTCAGAATTTGTTTGTGGAGGACCGATGTGTGATCAGGTCCTCGTTTGAAAACATGAACTTGCTAGGCCTTGTCAGATCGCTCACTCTGCGCAACTCACTATTCCTTCCTCGCGCACACATTTCACAGACTACTTTGTCAGTTGCTCTCAAGAGGGACATGACGATGCAAGAGCATAGAGAAGACATTGCTCACTAGCAGTTAGTTGGGTTGCCACAGATCTGCAGGTCACTGCGAAAGGTGTGACTATGAATTGCTAAGTTGTAGAAGCACAGAAAGCCTACGACGTTGACTGGCAATCGACCACCCAATCCGCAGTGTTAAAAGGTGAGCCTGGATCAACAGCCCTGACAAATGGACATTCAACAGACATGAACTCAACGAGACGCAAACTCGAAGCAATGCAGCAGATACAAATGGAAAACGAATTGGATCCAGAAGTCTGCTCGAGTAAACCTGCTGGCATCACTGCAGCATAAGTCAAACACTTGACATTTTATTGGCATTTGAAGGCTGACTGTCACTAATAGGGCAGAAGAGCCATTTAAGTAGTGTTGAAAATGTTCCGTAAGCACACAGTATTGCATCACTTATTAGGCACTTAGTAAATACGATACTCAAATGTGGTTGATTGTTGGCTTTGAACAAGCAAATAAATGCAACTACACGTCCACTTTGTGACTGGAAGAGGAGATTTCAGTGTCTACTAAACCGGACAAATAGGAGCTTAGAGCGTTTGAGAATTTGTTGGCGAAAAATACATGGCTTCCCAAGTCCTCATTGACTCGTTTTTTTTTGCACGACACATTATTTCTTACCACCTCAAATAACTTATTTTTACTTATGTAATTCTTTCTCAAATTCATCGTGTTGGCATGACAGTATACACAAAACCTTGTCGTTTTACAGTTGGTTAGGATGCCATGGTTTAGCAAATTAATACTTAAAATGTAATTTTATACTGCTGAATTGCGAGAGCGCACAGAACTCACGAAAGCGAATTGCACGAGAGCACTGGATTCCTTTCGTTGAAAAGTGGATGTGGACCAACGGCCTTGACAAATATGCACTTGACAGACATAAACTAACTGAGTGGCAATGCTGAAGCAATTCAGCAGATAGAAAGGGGAACAAAATCACTTGAATTAAAAAACCAGCTTACGAAAACGTGCTTATTATGTTGCAGGCATGGCCATGCATTAAAAACTCCAGTCCCACTTGAAGCCAGATTGCCATTAATAGGGGAAATGGCAAGTAAAGCAGTGCATAGATTGTTAAACAGGGAATTCNAAAACTCCAGTCCCACTTGAAGCCAGATTGCCATTAATAGGGGAAATGGCAAGTAAAGCAGTGCATAGATTGTTGAACAGGGAATTCCCTTCTCTTGGTCCTAAGTAAATAAATAAATAAGTTTAAATTTGTTTTTTTCTTTTTTAAATACAACATAAATTAAACTGTCAAAATATGTTGGTCTTGACAATTTCACAAGATAACGATCAAGTTGCTGTTAGAAGTGTACGATGTAAATATTATAAAACGACACGTATTTTTCTTCGTCGGCTTTCTCTGCCTTCGAATAAAGGCGATTTCAATATTATGATTGACCTTTGAGAATGCCTTGTAAATATTTCAAAGCAACTTCAGCATGTAAAAAAGAAGTTATTAGCTTAAGGTCAGGACGTAACATACGAACGCATTCATTGTTTTAACAAACAGCACCTAAGAGATTCTTACAAATCCAGCTCCACTGGTCCAATCACCTTGCGCACTGGGTGTGCCTTCGCGATGGGTCGGTGGAAGAGTTCACGCAAACCACCTGCCAAGGCAAAAGTGATCGAGCCACTACCAAAGCTCTTCAACTGTCCCTTTTGCAATCGCGGGGGCTCTTGTGAGGTGGAAATGTATGTTGCCTGTGCCTCCTGACGTGGCTGTTTTAGTAATAGGGAGAAGAAGACTGGTTATGTGAAATGTGGAATCTGCCTGGAGAACTATCAGACATCCGTGAACGCACTTAGCCAGGAGATTGACGTGTACAACGATTGGATTGACGAATGCGAGCTTGCCAACTCGTAGACTGCTTTGAGAACTGTGACTAAATGTACATTTTTGTGCGTCTGAATCCGTCTTTCCATACACTCAGTCGTGACATAGAGCAGAGCATCATTTCTCGCGAGGGCCTGTATAAATTACCGTAGAATGAATGGACAACAAGCTGATCCATCTTTGTTTGTTTGCACTCAGTGGATCTGGATGCACTTTTACATTTATAATATTGCGCTGACTTCTGTGCCTCGTTTTCACTTGATGAAAGCCTATTTATTATTCCAACCCTCACTTCTCCCACCACTCATCAATGATGCAAGGCATTTCAGCAGTCTTCTTTTGCATTCCCGAGAGGATGCACTGTGCCGTGGCACATTAGGCTAGTTAGTTGTACTTGCAAGAGAGCACAGTGGATGCAACAACACTTGAGTCATCAAATGACGAGGAATTACTGTGTGTGTTGGACGCACTTTGTGCGTTGGCGAGGACTCAAATTCCTTGGCTGCCGATCTGCGCATTCCAATTATATCTACCACATCAAATGCGGAATGTGGTGGTGATTCAGGCGTGTATGCTTTCAATTAGCAGTATTGCAGTGGTCTTCCTGGAGAGCGAATGAAATGCTACCTACCAGTGGTAATCAGCCTCCACTCAACTTTCCTCATAAAACATGCAGCACCCACGATGTTTGATGATTCACTAAAAGTGGGTGTCAGTGTCCACGTTTGGCCATCTTGACTCCACTCGGGAAAGGTTTCACGTGGTGGGATGAGCACCTCAGAGCCATCACTGCAGCTCCTTTTTGATACTGAAGCCTTATTTTCAAAGGCTTTTGTCGAGTCAGGTGGCGGAGTGCCTTGACTGTGCATGCTCTTCCACTTGGTTGGAATACCGAGGCAAGGCAACGTCTTGGCCCACTTCCACTGTGTGCTAAGTGTGGAAACCCATGAGGCCTCGTCGACGTTGCTTACTCAGATTCGAAATTCGGCCCTGTTTTACACTGCTTGAATGATTAGGCGGTAGCGGTAACAGTCGGACGATTGTGGACTGGTACTTTGAATACTGCGTTCTTAACCGTTAGACTTGCCCAAATGTAGGAATTGTGCATTTGTGTCACTTTCAGACGTCAAAAATAAGTCTTCGTAGTCGTCTTCGTGAGTGGCGGGAAAACCATCACTTTAGGAAGCGCAACCGGCAAGAATGCAATGTTGAGCACGGTCACGATACTGCGGAAGAAGCAGGATACGCCCAATCATCAAACTCCTCTGGTGCACAGTCAACATATGAGGCGATCCCACCGTTTACAGAGCTGTCGAAACTATCTACGCCATTTGTAACCAAGGCTACATATTCTGATGAGTGTGGCTTTATCAAGGGCGATCGTCTCCAAGTTCTTGATGCATCGGGACAATTGTAGAGGGCGAAGAATTTTAGAACGAAACAGAAAGGCCGCATCCCAGCAAACTACGTCACACCTGACACGTCTTCCCCAAACACTGAAAAAAGGAAGCAATCTCATACAGAGGCATCAAGTTCATCTACGACTTTTGTAGCAATAGCCATCTGCGACTTTAGAGCCACACGTCCTGATGAGTGTGACTTTATCGAAGGCGATCGTCTGCAGGTGCTTGACACATTGAGTCAATGGTGGAGGGCAAAGAATTATAGAACAAAGCAAGAAGGCCTAATGCCATCAAGCTATGTCACATCTGATATGCCTCGCTTAAATTCGATGTTGATCGGGTGGAAGCAGAGCGAAAGCTTCTCATGCCTGGAGTCCAATTCGGCACCTACCTCCTCCGACCATGCGAACGTAAACACTCAGGTGGTGGAGTGCCTTGACTGTGCATGCTCTTCCACTTGGTTGGAACACCGAGGCAAGGCAACGTCTTGGCCCACTTCCACTGTGTGCTGAGTGTGGAATCCAATGAGGCCTCATCAAAGTCACTTACTCAGATTCGAAATTCGGCCCTGTTTTACACTGCTTGAATGATTAGGCGGTAGCGGTAACAGTCGGACGATTGCATTCTTGTTCTTCACGTTGTGTGCAATGGCACGAATGTGCAAAATTTGGGAGGCTACACCGAAGCTTCGGCACTGCCTTCGCCATCCCACCACCTTCCGCTCCCTCTTCCAAACTCATCGACCATGACGCTGATGTGCATGCTCTTCCACTTGGTTGGAATACCGAGGCAAGGCAACGTCTTGGCCCACTTCCACTGTGTGCTAAGTGTGGAAACCCATGAGGCCTCGTCGACGTTGCTTACTCAGATTCGAAATTCGGCCCTGTTTTACACTGCTTGAATGATTAGGCGGTAGCGGTAACAGTCGGACGATTGTGGACTGGTACTTTGAATACTGCGTTCTTAACCGTTAGACTTGCCCAAATGTAGGAATTGTGCATTTGTGTCACTTTCAGACGTCAAAAATAAGTCTTCGTAGTCGTCTTCGTGAGTGGCGGGAAAACCATCACTTTAGGAAGCGCAACCGGCAAGAATGCAATGTTGAGCACGGTCACGATACTGCGGAAGAAGCAGGATACGCCCAATCATCAAACTCCTCTGGTGCACAGTCAACATATGAGGCGATCCCACCGTTTACAGAGCTGTCGAAACTATCTACGCCATTTGTAACCAAGGCTACATATTCTGATGAGTGTGGCTTTATCAAGGGCGATCGTCTCCAAGTTCTTGATGCATCGGGACAATTGTAGAGGGCGAAGAATTTTAGAACGAAACAGAAAGGCCGCATCCCAGCAAACTACGTCACACCTGACACGTCTTCCCCAAACACTGAAAAAAGGAAGCAATCTCATACAGAGGCATCAAGTTCATCTACGACTTTTGTAGCAATAGCCATCTGCGACTTTAGAGCCACACGTCCTGATGAGTGTGACTTTATCGAAGGCGATCGTCTGCAGGTGCTTGACACATTGAGTCAATGGTGGAGGGCAAAGAATTATAGAACAAAGCAAGAAGGCCTAATGCCATCAAGCTATGTCACATCTGATATGCCTCGCTTAAATTCGATGTTGATCGGGTGGAAGCAGAGCGAAAGCTTCTCATGCCTGGAGTCCAATTCGGCACCTACCTCCTCCGACCATGCGAACGTAAACACTCAGGTGGTGGAGTGCCTTGACTGTGCATGCTCTTCCACTTGGTTGGAACACCGAGGCAAGGCAACGTCTTGGCCCACTTCCACTGTGTGCTGAGTGTGGAATCCAATGAGGCCTCATCAAAGTCACTTACTCAGATTCGAAATTCGGCCCTGTTTTACACTGCTTGAATGATTAGGCGGTAGCGGTAACAGTCGGACGATTGCATTCTTGTTCTTCACGTTGTGTGCAATGGCACGAATGTGCAAAATTTGGGAGGCTACACCGAAGCTTCGGCACTGCCTTCGCCATCCCACCACCTTCCGCTCCCTCTTCCAAACTCATCGACCATGACGCTGGTTTGATTGAGAAGCTGCCGCGTAGAGACACTGCCGCTGAAATTTAAGAAACTATTCATCGAATACGAAAACGAGAATTTGGGTAAAAGCAACTTTGTTGTGGCCTACCTGGTTTCCCTACACAGTGCGAAGATGGCATTAAAGAAGTGTCTCACTGTCAGAAACGACGAAGCCTTCCGGGACGAGGCAGTGGTGATGCACCTCCTTTCCCATCCACACGTTGTTCACTTCCTCGGTCGAGTCCTCATCACCACCTCGGGGGACGCAGCCTAACCCATCGTCACCTCATCAGCATTATTGATCAGGTTTGTACTGAATATTGCTCTCGCAGCTCTGACATCCATATTATTCTGTGGCGTCGAGAGGTGAATATCTGACCCAGCATAACAGTCGAGTAGCACCAATGGTGACACTGGTGTGAAAGTGAACTCTGTCTCTGCACACGAATTCCGCACGGGTGAACTGCACCGCGAGCCTATCGATGCCCTTCGTCGAGCAACCCTATCGCAACCACTTTCGTACTTTTGGTGAAGAGCAGAATATTGCCTCGCTTTTCTTTGGAGTAAGTTCTCGCCCTGCTCCTCTTCGCCATGCTGTTTTCACATTGGCGACGATCTGGGTACTATCCAGCCAGTCGAGGAGTGAGGCAGCTGCCACAACTCCTCCCATTGACTTGGTAAGGCTGCACTTCTGCAGATTGTTCACGGCCAGCGTCGATGCGTTGTTAGTGGCTTTCTTGCAGAACACAGGACTGGGGTGGTTGTCGAGGATGGACCTCATTGTGGGCTTTCCTTCTATGGTTGGTCAACGCCTCTCCAACCCGTTGCATTGACACTTCTTCCACCCCACTTGCAATCCACCATGCAGCATTGAACACCATGGCTAGCCTCCTTTCAGGTCCTATTCGCTTCCCGTTTCTACTTTGTATGTAACAGTAGGATGGAAAGTTCGAGGCGATAAGCAAATGCCCCTTCCACCTTGCTGCCAGTCATTTTGCGGCAGTGCGATGTTGAACTCATCTAAGCTTTGGCTACGACTGGCGTTGGTGGAACATGCATCCCGTTTGCGCGACATTCCACTACTTGATTATCCACTGGCTTTGACACCACGGTCTTTCGCTGCTGTTGTTGTTGTTGTTGTTGACTTTGTGAAATCTGTTATGCAGGACGCCAGTATCCACCTAAATGCAGGTTCAGTGCTGACATGAGTTGGTGTTTGAAGCAGACCTGGAAGCGAAGAAGAGACTTCTCAGTGAGCTGTGACAGTTGGCCTGGAAACCTATGCACCACCACGCAGGCTGTGCCCTATAGCGGTCTTAGGTGTGTGCTTTTCGAAGCACCTTTCCCCACTTAGATTTCCTTCTCACAGATGTGTCAGTGCATTGGGCACTCACACACACCGGTCGCCTTCTTCAGTTGCTGTCAGCTGACGGTGGTGGTGAGTCAGCATTTAATGAAAGCGTGGAATAGCAGAGACATCTCCTTCGTCCTGGAGTGTGGACCGCCTCGTCAATGCCAGCGGTTTACTTGAGGGCATAGAGGCACACTTTTCGAATGACACTTGCCTTCATCGTTGCCATTGCTACCATCTACACAGGCTGCGATACGCTTTTGGGGCTATCACAGACTACTGGGATGGTCAACAGCACGCGTCATTTGCGATGGTGACAATGGCAAGGGGCATTGCGAACATCGAAGCATCAAGCCTCGATGAAATCGTCGCCGACGTCGACAGCTGTGGCTTTGGTATTGCTCATCCTTTCCACAGTTGCGTTGCTCATCCAGAATGAATGTATGGCAGAGGTGTGTTGAAGGCCGAGTGTCGATGATGGGGACGTCACTTGGGTGCCTGCAGTTTTGCCTTCGCAGAGCGGGTTGTCGATGTGTGGAATAGATGCGCATCTTGTCAGAACATTGGGTCACCTTTCGTCCGCCCCGTAGGCATAAAATCAGTGGTGGGAACGCGCAACAATTAACTTGTCAATCTCGAGCATTGTACTCTACTTCATGTGAGATTTACTGTCCCGTTGAGAAGAGGTGGTGAATTGCGGAGTGATTGTGTCAGCGTTGAAAAGAATTGCGGAGTGATTGTGTCAGCGTTAAAAGGCGTAAATGAGGGTCTGTGTTGCCAACCCTTTTTAAACTCCCGTCCTCGTCCTATTCATGCATTTCTCTTTGTTTGCCTTTCCAGTTCGCATCCCAGTCGCTTTCTTTTCATCGTATATGTTATTCCATCACGAAGATGATTCTCACTTGCTGAGATTTCAAAATATCAGGACTGTTGCTAGATCGTTGATGGAGGCGCTTGCAGTCTGCAACAAACTTGTGTTTGGACGGCCCAACAGCACGACTTGTGTGCTATGGATTTCTAAGTTCCTGAGTAGGCACTTGTGGTGACGTTCGGACCGGGTTTGCGTCGTGATCACTGTACAACCCGACTTCTCTTCGTCCACAGTACGCAAACTATCCTTCCTCGATGTCAACCGTCGAGCAGGTTTGTTTAGTTAAGGTCGAACAACATTTTGCGCCTCATGACCTGGGACCTTTCCTCCCACCCAGTCACAGGTTGTTTGGTGTTGCGCGAGGCTGTGTGGAGAGTTGGTGCGGTTAGCGGTGAATGTCATTGCAGTCACTAGTTGGGACCTGGGGAAACACACGTGTCAGTAGTGGTAGGGTAGTGGTCTGTTCTCCCTCCTATTTCTCACACCCACTGCCTTCGAGGGGCTACGGTTTGGCTCCATTCCAAAGGTGAGGCGAGTGTCAGCTTTTGGTGTGATATTGGACGAGGGCGTGGCAGGCAAAGGACGCTGCGAAAGTTCAGTGGCAAGGCATCGTTGAGGTCCAATTTGTCTGTTTCTATGTAGCGTTGAATAAGATGAGAGCACCTCAGCCTGTGGACTTCCGCAGTTTTGTAGAGGTGTTTTCCTTGTGCTGAGCACTTGGAATGCCACCACCGCTACTCCTCCTTAACAGTGATGCTTGGTTCACTCAAGTCAATGCCAAATCGAATGTTTGACCACTCCACCGGTCTGTGCCTTTTTGCTTGGGCAAAGTAACAAGGCGAGGCAATTCCTTGTCCGTCATGCACTCTGCGCTGAGCGTGGAATCAAATGAGACCTCGTCAGCGTTGCCTACTCAATTGCGAGTTTTGTTTCCTTCCTACACTGTGTCCATGCAGGTGTGTATGCTGTGGCAGTCATGGGGTTGTTTCCTCCCCATTCTGAGTGGAATAAGCGATGGGAAGCGTCTGTTGCTCCATGCAGTGCTGTACCACTCTAAGTAGTGCGAATTGATTGTGCGATTGCACTAGTAGCTTAGGGTTATTTAAGCTTTCATTGCCATTTTATTTTAGCAAATCTCATAGACGATGAGGTCGGTCTGCTTAAGGCGCCACGATCTGGTGAGCGTGACGTTTACCGAGGCGATAGTTACAATGTTCCTGTTGCATCAAGGCAAAGATGGAAGCGAAATCCTTTCAGAAAAATTAAAAGACGCCCCATTTTTTCAGACTACGTCAATCAACCACCACCTTCACCTTCTGCAAAGCCATCGACACCACGTTCGCCATTTACAGAAAAAAGGACCAATGACTACTGTGTTCCACGACCTGGTGAGTTTGACCTTTGCAGAGGCGATCAACCTTAAGTGCTTTGTACGTTATCTTGTCAAATATTTTTATCAACGGTGATTTAGTCTTTTAATGTGCCTTTGCGATGGATGTAACAGTGCTTGCATCTCTGAATCACAAAGAATTCCTTCTGCGTACTTGGCGCACTTTTTACGATGGGGACGACACAAGCTACTCGGCTGCCGATCTGCAACTTCTAATTGTATCTACCACATGAATATGGTCATAAGTTTTCCATCAGTGGATCTGTCACATTCAACCACACCGCTAGACGAGTTGCTAAGAGTGGAACTTAGCGTCGATATTTGGTTGTCCTTATTCCAATTAGCGTCGATATTTGGTTGTCCTTATTCCACCTCGGATAGGTTTTACGAGGTGAACTGGATGATGCCCCACGTTGAGCACTGCAAAAGCCTCCACTGCGACTCCTGTTTAGTATTGAAACCAAATTCGTTTAGACCTACGTCAAGTCGAGTGTTTGACTGCTTCACATGTGCATGTATCTCTACTTGGTTAATACGCAAAGGCAGGGCAATGTCTTGGCCCTCTTCAACTGTGTGCTGAGTGTGGAATCCGATAAGGCCTCGTCAACGTCACCTACCCAATTTCCACTTTTATACTCTATTGTTCCATGCCCTTTGTTGCAAAATACTCTATTGTTCCATGCCCTTTGTTGCAATGGCCTGTGTTAGCAGTGGAAGGATTGTTATCTTTCCCACATTAAGTGTAAGAAGAAATGGAGAAGCGTCTGCTGTACAATCCAACTGTGGGTTTGCTTGCAAAGTACAAGAAGGTGATAGATCCAGACCAGTGCATTGTATTTCCTTTGACGTTTCACTGCTTTTCTCTCTTAGCGTACGACGCTGACCAATATAGCAATGCAGCTGATACGCCGCCCAACAGAGTGCAACTACAATGGAATTCAAATAATTGTTTAATCGAATACGAGGACGTGACATTGGAGAGGGAATTAAATAGGGGCAAATTTGGTGTGGTCTACCTGGGTTCCATGCGCAGCACGAAGGTGGCAGTGAAGAAGAGTCTCACCACTACCAGCGACAGTGAAGAAGAGTCTCACCACTACCAGCGACGAAGCCTTTTATGAGGAGGCGAGGGTGATGCACATGCTTTCCCACCCACACATCGTCCGCCTCCTCGGCTTCTGCCGCGATGCACCCGATGGATCCTCGGCTTCTGCCGCGATGCACCCGATGGTCGACCCCTCATCATCACCGAATACATGCCAAATGGCGTTCTTCTAGATTACCTCCACACTGCTGCGGGACGAAGCCTCGCCTACCGAGACCTCATCAGCATTATTGATCAGGTTGGTGCCAACTGTCGCTCTCTCACCTCTCCAAAACTACACCCTTCACATGTCGTTGATGTGTGCTTTTCCAAGCCAGCATGCCAGTGGATTATCACAAGTGGTGACGCCTATGTGAAGGCGAAATCACAAGTGGTGACGCCTATGTGAAGGCGAACGCTGTCTCTGCACACGAATTTCACAAGCGTGGGCTGCATCGAGATCACATGAGAGCACCTCAGTGAGCGATCTCATCGCAACCATCACCCTATTTTATGGCACATTTAAATCCAAGTGTGCAGTGTCGATGTCGATGATTGTTGATGCAGAAATGCCTAATCGCCTCCGCTGGACCTATCGCAGCGTGAGGCTTTTGGACAGCTCCTCTGGTTGCTGACTATTGGGACAGGACTCACATCACTCATTCTTACACGGTCACCGAAATTCTGTCATTTCTTCCTGTTGTGGGTCAGAGCAGTTATCTGGTCATTTCATGCCTCCATGAGCTGTCCAATTTGCTATTGAACGAACACTCCTCCCACACAGTCGCCTTTCCTGTAAGGCGTCCCATGCTCATTGCTGAAGTGAATAAAAAATATCCTCATGAACATCGTAAGCTGAATTGCCTTGAAAGCTTACAGCTACGCAAGCAATGCCTGCCTTGAGGCACTTCCATCATTCGGTGAGTAAGATAAGGGATTGCATTTCCCACCGCAAATTTGGTGAATGGTGTGGAATTTTACGGCGAAGAAGGCATGTCCACAGGGAGTGGAGGTTACTTTAGCGTCACATCCGCATTCAGTCAACCAGTCAACCAGTCAGCCAGAGGAGACACACATAAACTCTCTCCGTTTGGTGGAACTTGTAGGTGGTGAAGAATGGCTCCGTGAAGGTCGCTGACTTTGGATTAGCCAAAATTCTTGGACCTGGTCGCAATTCAACTAAAGGTGAGTCCTGGAGTGTCTTGATGCTGCGCAGCGGAGATCCGATTTCGCCTGGAAGCTGCATAGCAACTTTCAACAATTGCCAACTGCTGCTTTGCTGTTAGTGGCTTTTGAGGGGTTAACTCGCCAATTTGTGCCAGCTGTAATTATCGTTGTGCTGAAGCCTAACCAAAAGCAATTGCCAATTGTGAGCCTGAATTGTCAAACACCATCACCGTTTGCCTTCTTTGAGGTACCTTTCCTATCCGGTGGACGGCGCCTGAGGCAATGGTGGAAGGCTACGAGCCGAATACCAAGGCAGATGTCTGGTCCTTCGGTGTCCTAATGTTTGAAATCCTGACCTACGGCAAAACCTAATGTTTGAAATCCTGACCTACGGCAAAATGCCCTACGAAGGTCAGTTGATTTGTTAACTAGATGTGTTTTGTGGTTAAAGGAAGCATTCCTTTTTGGTTCTGTGATCGAATTCCCACCAAGCTATGCATTGCATTGCATTCTAGAGTACACGTCACGTCGCAATTGCAGAAGTACCTCTCGGAGGGTGGACATCTTCCCTCGCCGCGAAGTCTTGGCTTTCAGTGTGAGGATTCGGTCTACAGCATTATGCAATCCTGTTGGCAGCTACGTCCTGAGATGCGACCGTCATTCGTGACTCTCAGTCGTGACATAGAGCAAAGCATTACTTCTTTCCAGGACCCGTATTTTACATGGTGATATGAATGGACAACAAGCTGATCCATCTTTGTAATGAATGGACAACAAGCTGATCCATCTTTGTTTGTTTGCACTCAGTGGATCTGGATGCACTTTTACATTTATAATATTGCGCTGACTTCTGTGCCTCGTTTTCACTTGATGAAAGCCTATTTATTATTCCAACCCTCACTTCTCCCACCACTCATCAATGATGCAAGGCATTTCAGCAGTCTTCTTTTGCATTCCCGAGAGGATGCACTGTGCCGTGGCACATTAGGCTAGTTAGTTGTACTTGCAAGAGAGCACAGTGGATGCAACAACACTTGAGTCATCAAATGACGAGGAATTACTGTGTGTGTTGGACGCACTTTGTGCGTTGGCGAGGACTCAAATTCCTTGGCTGCCGATCTGCGCATTCCAATTATATCTACCACATCAAATGCGGAATGTGGTGGTGATTCAGGCGTGTATGCTTTCAATTAGCAGTATTGCAGTGGTCTTCCTGGAGAGCGAATGAAATGCTACCTACCAGTGGTAATCAGCCTCCACTCAACTTTCCTCATAAAACATGCAGCACCCACGAATGTGATACCTTGTTTATTCGCACTGCCGGTATCGGTCGCTTGGGTGGCCATGTTGTACGAGCGGGTCGGCTAACGTCCAGGACATGCTAGCAGCCCCCATTCCTGTGCCTTCATTTGTCACAAAGGAAGTCTCGACACGCTACAAACATTTCTGCATAACTTCGTTTCCTCGTTCATTCGCGAACAGTTCACGCACAGTTAGTTGCTTATCCGTGTCAAAGTATCAATCGCCAACATTGGATTCGAGCATTTTGCCGAAGGATATGCATTCACTGTGTTGCTCTTCTGCCCCACCAAAGCCGATCAGGCTATAACGGCTGCCTCTGAAGTAACACAACCACAGATTCTAAAGTCAACCGTCTTCCGAAAGACCTTCTTATTTTTATGTGTGCCTCATGATTACCTTTGGCTTAGTCGATGGCTGTCGAATGCAAACCTGTCAGGTCTCGAAGTGCGCTGTTTTGCACGACCGTTGGGCGGGTCGCACAGAAGCCGAGCATACGAACAATGTGTAATTGGCATGGGATGTGCAGCACCATCACCTCCTCACGAAGGCTTCGTCAATTGCGTCGATTGGGCCCTCGCCCACTGCTACCATCGCAATGCGTTGAGCACTCACTTACACCACACCAAGGTTGCCTCTACCCAGTTCCTGCTCCAATTTCACGTCCTTGTATTCGATCGAACAACCATTTGAATTCCATTTTGGCGGCACTTCGTGCGCCTTGTCTGAAACAGAAGCGCCACATTGTCAATGGGGTTTGCTGAGAAAGGGAACGCTAGTGGAATTGTGAGGGAAATGCCAATTAACCGGCATGGACCTCACAGTTCAGTCAGTCAGTCAGTCAGTCAGTCAGTCAGTCTACCGAATGCATACTTGCCAAGCCTGACCACCTTGGTTCGCTATTAGCCCTCGTGTGTGCAATTCCGCACGTCTTGTGTGCTTTTACAATTCATCATATGAAATCATGATTTTTGTATTCATTTTTAGAACGAGTCACCGTTACTAACTGCTAGCGAGTAGTATGTTGTCTGGGATGCCGAATCAACATGTCCTCTCCTAGAAGATGTCTTGACTTGTCTATTTACGCAAATGAGCAGCGTGCAGAAGGGGTCAGTTCATTGGTTATGCATTGGTAAACATCTATGCATTGCATGAAGTGGACAGTGTTATTGGAGACCAACAGGCCTGTACTTCCAAAATGAGGCAAATCGTGCATCGGTAGGTGGCATAAAATTACTGCAGTCTGCTAAGCATTTGTTTGGCCAGTTTTGGAACGCTGCCATCGCATAGGCTAAAGCGGCTCTAGAAAGAGGAGGTGGGTACACTAGTGTCGGTTGCAGGTATCGTGAGTGGCGAAGAGGCCATCATGTGTAAGGTCGTCGAGAGCGAGAATCCACAGTTGCTCCCGGTCATTGCGATGAATGGAAACAACTTCACTTCCAGCCAATCAGGCTGGCAGAAAGTCATGAAATAGCGCCAATGTCGTCACAGTCATTCACAGGCACGGCATTCTACAATTGCATGGCTAGGCGATCTGATGAGCGCATGTTCTGCGTGGGTTACCTCCCCAATGCAGCTGATGCGACGCAAATTTGGGCGAAGGTATGTAATTTCCAACCAGAAAAGAGGGCTTTAGATCACCAACTTGTGTCACATCCAATGTGTCCTACTCCACTGTTGGTGAAGTTTGATATGGTGTTGAGTATGTGGAAGCGGATCGCGAGCTTCTCTTGACTGAAATCCAACTAGGCAACACATCCTCCAATAATGCGAACCCAAAACGCTTCCGTTAAATGACCTACTTTGCCACTTCTCGATGGCGATACTGAGACAGTGCTAAGCTATGCTGACCACCAGCTTTCAATGACGAATAGCTACCCAATGTGGTGCGCTTTAAAGGGAGCATGCAATAAATCAACCAAAATGAGGGTTGTAGTCAGATCGTTCACTGGCGTGCTTGGATGTGCTCACGATGCCGCCCAAGCGTGCTTGGATGTGCTCACGATGCCGCCCACTCATTGTGGAGTTCGTGTGCAGATGCTTGGTGCGCTTTAGTGGGTGAGAGAAGGGTGTGGTTTTGCGAGGTGAGATGGCGACAGTGGGTGCCAACGTGCACAATAACACTGATGAGGTGCTGGTAGGTGGGGTGTGTCGTTGCGAAGTGCTGGGCATGAACTCGGTGATGATGAGGACTCCACCGTCAGGTGCATCGCAACAGAAGCCGAGGAAGCGAACGATGCGTGAGTGGGAAATGATGTGCATCAACCTCGCCTCCTCACGGAAGGCTTCGTCGTTTGTGACGGTGAGACTCCTCTTCAATGCCACCTTCAGCCTGCGTATAGAACCCACGTAGACCACACCAATGTTGCCTCTTCCCAGTTCCCGCCCCAATTTCACGTCTGTTTGTTTGTTTATTCGATTTCTATTGTGGTTTCATCCCCTGTATTCGTGCCTCAACTTGATGCACATGATCGCAGATGACATTTGCTAAGAGAAAATCAGCAGAAAGTTGAGGGTAACGCTAATGTACTGCAAATAGATCCACAGCATCATCGTACAGCTGATGCTTCCCCATTTCCTCTTTTCTACTCGGGGTGGGCAGGACAACCAACTTCTGACAGCCACTACAAACGCTATTTACTGAATGAGCTACAACTTCTTTACCAATGGTTAGTGCGCCAGTTTGGGAGAGGAGGACATATGTGAAGTAGACTTGGCGGGGTTGACAGCACTTTATTTGATTCTTCGCTCTACACACAGTGGAAGGGGACCACGAGTTTGCCTTGCCTTCATATATCGGTCTAGTAGGGATACATGTACAGTCGGAGCAGTGAAACACTCGATTTGACATAGGTCTGGGTGAATTGGGCTTCAATATTAAACTGGAGTGGAAGTGGTGGCATTTGCAGTGCCCATAGTGGGGCATCACTCGGTTCACCTCGTGTAACCCATCCAAGATGGAATGGGGACAATCAAACTTCGACGCTAATTCCCACTCTTAGCAACTCGTCTAACGGTGTGGGTGAAGGCGACAGATCCACTGTTAGATAACTTATGATCAAATTCGGGAAGGTACAAATCGCCACTGTAATTGAATGGTGCTGGTGGAAGCCACCTCATTTCTCCACCACGAAGGCCATTGAAGCGTGTAGATTGGAGGCATGCAAGCGTCCCGATGCGATGCACCCGACGTTCGAGCCCTCATCATCACCGAGTTCATGCCCAGCAGTCCTCCTCTAATCTGCCTCCACACGTCTCCGCAACGACACACCCCACCTACCAGCACCTCATCAGTGTTATTGTGCACGTTGGCACCCACTGTCGCCATCTCACCTCGCAAAACCACACCCTTCTCTCACCCACTAAAGCGCACCAAGCATCTGCACACGAACTCCACAATGAGTGGGCGGCATCGTGAGCACATCCAAGCACGCTAGTGAACGATCTGAAGTGAGGCGTGGAGTGTGATGGTACGCATCGATGAGTTGATTGAGAAGCAGTGCAGCCTAGATAATGAGTGTGGCTTGATGATAGGTGCTGATCCAATTTGTTTGACACGCCCCATTGCTTCTGTCTCACTCTCGCACCCACTCTCCCATAAGCCCTCCAAGGAAAGAGTGGAGCCACCTAGATCACTGATAAATGAATAGTTCCGAGTGATAACAGGCATCGGTGAGCTGATTGAGAAGCAGCACAGAAACACCCAACGGCACCACTTGATGAACCATGCATGCCGCAATCGGTCACACCAAGTAGACGACTTTGCAAATGATGGCCTCAATGGTAGGCACCGAAGTAGCTGTAGCAGCAGCAAAATCATCAGTCAGCACTAGTGCCCTCGATTTCACAAGCAGCAACAGCCATCAGTAGGTCGGTGTTGGCATTCGCCTGCCACTCATCAGCGCCGTCATGGATCCACGCCACTTACAGCAAAAAGGGTACGGAGAAGTAGAGTTGGTGAACAAAAGTTACCAGTTCAATGAGGAGGTTGGCAAAGGAGACGTATATTGGGGAAGTCGAGGTGAAAGACGCGGTGGTTGTGCGCCTCCACACGAGAAGCGCCACGTGCGTGAGCGCTAAGTGCAGCACTGTGGCAGAGGGTGGTTGAGATGTCGACAGGATTGTTGGCCATTGCAACTTCACGGTCTTGGTGCTACTGCTGCAGCGCGATGTCCAAGTGACGACGAAGCGGTATGTTCCGCGTCACCTGCAGCTTCACCGAGGAACCTGCGAGGGGAGTGAGGCGGACGAACTGGGCAGGAAGCAGAATGAGACGGTGAAATATGAGGGTGAGCAGTCGGAAGAACAGGGGGTCCAAAAGGAGGGTAAATGACTTCAAGATTGTGGGGAAGATGCTAACAAGTGAGGAAATGATTGCGAGTTACCACATCCACTTGAAAGTGTGTGAGACAAAATAATTTGCTGATGGTGTTAGAGCGGAAGGGGAAGTGGAGCAAGTGGAGCAAGTGGTGTACAAAGAGGAGTTGGAGGAGGAAGGAGTGGAGATTGAGAAATGTGGGAAAGCGAAGCTGTGAGGATGTGAAGAGTATAGGGAGCAAATTGAAAACAGAAGGCAGGTGAGGTGGAGAGGAAGAATGCACAATGGTGGGCAAAGGGTGAAAATAAAGCATTTTGGAGGTAGAGTGCCAACGACGGTGATGGTGTTGGGAGTGGTGTGGATGAAAGTTCACGGAAGCAGGAGCAACTCAGTCGGCAGTGAACATAAATGTAGCAAGTGAAGACGGAAATTTAATCAACTTGACACACTCTCCCACGGCTCCATTCAGATGGAACATGAATGCCTGTAATGATTGTGGTGTTTAAATGTGCTTTGTGGGTGAGAGGTGGGAAGACAATTTTCAACCTGGTCGCTGACGACCGTGCTTCTTCACTGTAGCCGGAGACTCCAGCGTTGTAGATTCGCCTACCGCATTCGCCCTTGACCTCAAAATAAAGAAATGCCTCGAAATATTCAGCCCTCTAAAAGCAAGGTGGGAAAGAAGGAAGAGGAGGAACGGGAAGATCCCGCTACACTGGTGGCAGCGTTGGCGGCCCTCCCCCACTTCTAAGATGGCATGAACTTTGAAGATTGCATGAAAACCGCTAGGTTTACATCCACTTATATCCTCCTTGGCGACGGAGAGTTCCGCTGCTTCTCCACGCCATTCCGCAAGAGCTCCTCCTCCCAGCAATAAGAGCAGGAGTCACTGCCGACTCCGACATCGACCACTGCTGCGAGATTCCCTCCCAACTGGCCATTGATCAGCGTGAACGATCGCTGGCCAGGCAGTTCTTCCATCGAGACGTAAAGGTGGACGAAAATGACGAAGAATACGCTCGGAACCTACAACTCCTAGCGGAAAGAGCTTTCAGAGGTTGTCCTCCAGCCAGAGTGACCAACTGGGTGGCCGTCCAATTCTGCGCGGCAGTCCAACCACCGACCATCGGCGCAAAGCTAATTGCCATGAAGACCAACAATCTCCATCAGTTGGTTGAGGCCGCGACCAGGAAGCGTCAGGAACTCCTCCTGACATCGGCGCCCCTGACGGCCCACTGCCGACAAAACCCGCCACGTCCTCGTTGGACTCCCTCACGCCAGACTCTAAGAGCAGGTGGGGCCTACTACCTGTTATCTTGCCAACTCCCAAACGCTTCTCGTCCATTTGTAAAAGCCCTCGGCAAGTTAGATGGACACCCCTGTCGTTTCCTCCTAGACTTGGGAGCGGTCAAGTCCCTTGTGCATCCCAAAGCGTTCCCAAACCTGCTCCGCAAGTTTCGTGCCCGTCCTTCTTCCATGAAACTACTCTCAGCCGAAGGGAGGAAAATGACTGCGATCGGAGAGACGCTGCCAAATGTCACAATGGAAAACGAAACCAACACAGTAACATTTATTATGTGTCCAGAATTAGTATGAGACGTGATACTGGGCGCTGATTTCCTTCGCAAGACTGGAGCAATCCTGAACTTCGCACAGGGTACATTTACGATCCAGCAGCACAAAGCAGTAAAGTCGGCCGAGCCTTCTCCGGGAATGGACGCTGACGGAATCTGCAGTGCTCTCTTCGAAGCCGCGGGTATCTCTGTCAACAACCTAGACGAGCTCTGCTCACGGTTAACAACTATCACCCACAGCGAAAGGAAGGAACTGCACTCATTGCTGCGCAGATACTCCAGAATGTTCTCTTGGCAAGGAACCAAACTCGGTCGGACGAGCATCATCAAACATGCCATCGACACAGGTGAAGCTAAACCAATATGACAGCCCCCGAGACGCATCCCTCCTCCCCTCTTGGAAGAGGTAAACCGTCTACTGAACGAGATGATCTCCGACGGCGTAATACGGCCATCCAAATCACCGTGGGCCTCCCCGATTGCGCTAGTGAAGAAAAGTGATGTGAGCCTACGGCTGTGCATGGACCACAGAAAACTGAACGCCGTGACCATGAAGGACGCTTTCCACTACCTCACATCAACGACTCATTGGATTGCCTTCACGGGTCAAAGTGGTTTTCCACTCTGGACTTGAAATCCGGCTACTGGCAAGTGGAAGTGGCGGAGACGGAAAGAGAGAAGACAGCTTTCATAGTGCCAAACCGACTCTACACATTTCAGACAATGCCGTTTGGACTATGCAACGCCGCAGCTACCTTCCAGCGCCTGATGCAGATTGCACCAATGGGACTTTTTCCAAAGCACTGCATAATCTACCTCGATGACATCCTTGTCTTTGGCGGAGACATGTAGGAGCATAATGCCAACCTGAACCTAGTGCTGGATCGCCTCCGAGACGCTGGATTGACCCTGAACACAAAGAAATGCCACTTCCTTCAACGTTCGGTTGCATTCCTGGGGCATACAGTCTCGTCAAATTGGATGGCGGTCACCGCAGACCGTACAAACCAAGTGAGAACATGGCCGACAACGACCAACCAGACGGAGCTCCACAGTTTTCTCGGCTTGGCAAACTACTACCGGCGTTTCGGCAAGGACTTCGCCAAGATCGCAGGTCCTCTGCTCACATTAGGAGGGAAGCAGGCGAAAATGAATTTCACGTGGGAGAACGAACATGATGAGGTCTTTAAGGAACCAAAACGCAGGCTCTGCTCCGCTCCGGTTCTGGCCTTACCCAACTTCCAGAACGGCGCACCCACCTTCGTACTAGACACAGACGCCAGCGACGTAGCCGTAGGCGGTGTTCTATCCCAACAGGATAAGGAAGGCAGAGAACACGTCATCGCATGCGCCAGTACCAGACTCAACAAAAAATGAGACAGAAAAGTGCAACGGAACGCGAACTGTTCGCCATCTTTACAATGGTTCGGCACTTTAAACACTACCTGATTGCGAAAGAGTTCATTGTGGGAACGGACCACCAAGCGCTGACCTGGCTAAAAACAATGAAGGAGATTGACCGCTCCGTAGCGCGCTGGTACGAAGAACTGCAGCAATACGATTTTACAGTGCAGTACCGAAAAGGGACTACGCATGGCAACGCGGATGCACTGTCTCGCAGACCTCTCTCAGCAGAGAGGGAAAGCGGTATAGCAGGCACGCTATTTTGAGCGAGCCTACTAGACACCAGTGGAGAAACACACAAAGTACCGATCCCGACACGGCGTTGCTATACGAGAGGTTCCTGGCATACTCGCACCTAATTTTGTGAGTGGATGAGTCGATTAAGTTGCTATGGCAAGTGTATGATGTGAATATTATGAAAAGACATGCACTTTCCTTCACCAGTTTTCATAATTTTAAGTCGGGGTGATTTTAGCATTTTGGCTTGTAGCGAGATCTTCCCGTTTCCCTTTTCCTTCCTTCCCACCTTGCTATTCTGCCGAACCTGCATCACCTGTAGCAGTCTCAAGAAACCTCACCCAACAGCGACGGCACCCCTACAACCCATGCCCATGGGATTCCCGGGCGAAAGGGTGGCCACTGATTTGATGGGTCCCCTGCCACTTACCAAAATGTGAAATCGGTATATCCTGGTTATGGTTGACTACTTCACGAAAGTAGCTGAAGCTGAAGCCATGAGGTCTCAAGGCGCCGAAACAGTCGCTTCAACCTTCTTCCACCGTTGGATCTCTCAACACCGTGTGCCCGAATCAGTTCACAGCGATCAAGACGCCAATTTCGAAAGTCGACTCTTTACGGAACTATGCAAGACTCTCGGAATGGCGAAGACACGCACGACACCAGGGCACCCACAAGGCAACGGGCAGGTAGAAAGAACGAACCGCACTCTGGTGGGACTGCTGAAGGCGTTTACCAAGGTGGCGAAGCCAGAAGACTGGGACCTGAGCATAGGACGCGCCCTGCTAGCGTATAGAGCCACATTCCACGCGTCAACGGGTGTTTCTTCGCTCAAAATGCTCACAGGACGCGAAACGAGAGTCTCGTCCGACATCTTTCTCCCGAGCTAAGAAACATCAGCTGATAATGTGCCGGATTACGGTTTGCGTCTAAAAGAGGGGACAAGAACGACGTTCAATTTGGCGCGGCGACACCTAAAAACGTTTTATGGTAGGCAAAAGAGGCACTACGACAAGCGCAGTCGACCCAACACCTACCACGAAGGAGATCTCGTCCAAATACACAAGCCGATTCCTCCACCTGGAACTCATCGAAAATTTTACCACCCTTGGAGCAAAGATCCCTTCCGCGTAGTGAAAATCCTCTCCCCCACTAACTACCTCGTCCGAAACGCGGAATTTCCTACTCAACCATTTACGGTACACCAAAATAAGATGCGATCTTACAAAGGCTCGCCGCCGGTTGGTTATGAGGACGAAGTCTACGGAATAATGTAGGAAAGGAAAACCGCCCGATGGCATAACTAAAACCAGTGGACGAGAGCGGCTCCGACGATGGTGCTCAAAGAAGGAGGGAGCTGTTATAATGGTGACGTTTATATGCGCTCTGTAGATGAGGAGCGGGAACACAATATCCACGTGGTCGCAGACGAGCTCGCGCCTTCACCTCTGGAGCCGGAGACTCAACTCCCGTAGATTTGAACCGCTTATCTGCCTTTTTCCTTTAATAAAGCGATGCCTAGAAAATCTCGGCCCTCTTCCAGCAAGGTGGAATGGAAGGAAGAGGAGGAACGGGAAAATCCTGCCACACCCTTGACCTTAAAATAAAGAAATGTCGCGAAATATTCAGAATTCTAATAGCAAGGGGGGAAGGAAGGGAAAGGAGGAACGGGAAGATCTCGCTACAAGCCATTGTGCCAAAATCATCCCGACCTAAAATTATGAAAACTGGTGAAGGAAAGTGCTTGTCTTTTGTAATATTCTCATCATACACTTGCCATAGCAACTTAATCGACTCATCCACTCACAAAATTAGGTGTTTATTCAATTACTTGCTTGTGTAAAGGCAACGACCAACGCTTTCCGATGGTTTCATTTTTCGCAAGTAAAAAAACAAAAACCATTTTTAATAATTCTATGCATTGCTTAAATTGCCATTTTCTGATTACTTATAACCTGTTCTCAAGTGAGACAGAAATTTTCGGTGCATGGCCAAGCCTGCAATAGAATAAGCACGTCCACTGGAGCTGACTCCCAATTTCAAATGACTGTATTCTTTTTTAATCTGCTTCTTTGCTTCAGCATTGCCAATCAGTTAGTTTATGTCTATCAAATGCATATTTGTCAAGGCTATTGGTTCATATCCACATTTCAACGAAAGGAGTCTGGCGTTCTCGTGCGATTCACTTTGTGAGTTTTGTGTGGTTTCGCAATTTATCAGTCTAAAATTACACTGTAAGCATTGATTTGCTGGACCACAGCATTTTACCTAACTGCTGATGAGCAATGTTTTGTGTACACTCTTATAACTGCACGAACATTTTTTGGGCACAAAAACAAAAATGTGAGTGATTTATTTGTGCGAGTAAAAGATGTGTTGTGCAGACGAAGTGGATTTATGAGAAGTAGCAAATCGACACATTTTTTGCTAACAAGTCCTGAACTCTTCTAAAATTATAGTTGACTGGTACTTTGGGTACTGCGTTTTCAATAGTTAGACTTGCGTAATTGTAAGAATTGTGCATTTGTGTGGCTTTCAGACGTCAACAATGGGTTTTCGTAGGCGTTTGCTAAGTCGCGGAGCCCACTTCCTACACCGCCATCAATACAATCTACGTAATTTATAGCGTCTGAAAGTTTAAGCTTCCTTTTTTAAATTTGCAATAAAGTAAAACATGAAAATATTTTGGTCGTGATATTTTTACAAGCACGTAGCAGAACAAATCCATATTCTGTGAATGCTTGAGACGATTAAGTTGATAAAGGAAGTGTAAGTTGCAAGCATTTTAAAAGACGCGCATTTCTTTTCACTAGTTTTCATACTTTAAAATCGGGTCAATTTCAACGTTTTGCTTGGTTAATGCCAATAGGTATTCATTTGTTATCCGAACAGAGTAGTGGGAGAATGTGTGTGAAGTTGATTGTAGCATCCCGCTACTTCCTTTAAGGTAAGAGATGGCACAGTACTAGGGCAGAATATATGTCCTGGGAACGGAGGGGTTGGGGCTGTTGACACAGCCCGGAGGTCAGCCAACCGGCTAGATCGAAATGGCCACACAAGTGACCGAAACCAGCGCTACCAACTAACATAGTATTGCACAGCCCTCTCTTCTTTCCAGCGTCATCCTCGACGCTCCCCTCGGTCATCGTCCCTTCTCACCCATCACAACGTACTCACTGCCGCGAGAAGCACCCACCAGCTAACCGTCCCGGTCATCGAGATTCAAGCGCACCTCTTCTTGCAGTGCAGTCAATTCCGCGCAGCACTCGGTGCAGCACACGAGTGTTTTGCAGTGCCTCTCTCTCACAACAACGTGTCCCTATGAAATGATGGGGGTATAAATCCAAGTTTTCGAATGGGTTGAGACACATGCAACCCATATTGTCATTCCAGACATTTGATGCCGTGGCACAGTGGCACACACAAGGGTGTCTTAGAGCCCTGAGCAAATGCGACGACCAAGCCTCACAACAACGGCGTGCACGCGGTCCAGGTGTGTACAGCGTAAGACGATGCGACTAGGGTGTTACATTGGGCTTTAAGTACAGAAAGCCTGCTCTCTGCCTCTGGCATCTCTGGTGAATGGAACTGAGGAGGGTTCCCGCGAGTGAGGTTGTCCAAGGGGGTCGTAGCCATGTAGATGCATTGTCAACTTGTAGTCAAGTGAAAGTAATTTGGTAGTGTGGTAGTGTGCGCAGTCTTTAGTCACCATTGAAATATGCCTGATGAGGAGGCCGCCAAATGGAGTCCTTCTATTGCTCCTTCCGTGGGGACGAGCGTATCACAATGTTGCACGCCCCGATGAAGGAGGCGAGCAAATCACGTCTCGTAATGTTCACCGAAGTGGAGAGGCAGATGAATAGGATGGAAATGCAGCAAAACCAGTCCCCATTTGCCCCGTTTAGGGTGTCTCATGGAGGTGAGCGCAATGATGTGCTCGTATCACTGTGACATGTTAACACTTCTTTTCTGCTGCCACTCAGAAAGTAGACTTACTATGACGAGACAACCGCTTCAGGAGAATCCATCCACGCAGATTATGGGAAGGCATGCATTTGACGGAGATGGGCAAAAGTGAGGCTGTCGGCCAATCGTCTGAGTGTTGCGCATTGCAGAGCCCAATAGTCTGCGATGTCACGAGTAGTCTACCTAGCTTACCTTGTAGAGCCTGATACTGGCGACGACAAACACACTGACGTGTGTATGGAACGATGTGGAAAGGAAGGATTCACTTACAATTGTAGGCTTCAAGAATATTTGGTGCACATATGTGTAGATACAGAAAAAAGGAAGAAAAGAAACGAAAAAAGGAGGAGGAGGAGGAGGAGGAGGGAGAAAAAGAAGAAAATGCGAAACCCACTCATTGTGCTGGCCATGCCTCACTCCTTCCCTTCTATTTAGTTGATTCTCAGCTCTCTGCTGCGCATGCGACTCCGTACCACAGAGTGGATCAAACAGCAGCATTACGAAGAATGTAATGACCAAGGATGAGTGTTTCCTTCTGCATGCCGAGACTGAAATCGTCACCGCGTGAAGCACCATCAATGACTGGAAACGAGGGCAATGCGATGTGTGGGAGTAAAAGGAGGCGCCATTGCATTTCGACCTATTCACCCACTTCGATAGAATCAGAGTGGCGTGGGTCTGTGCCAAGTAGAGTGTACACAACCCACACAGTGATAATGGAAGGATGGAGGGGAGGGGAAAGAAAAGGTACCTGCGAGGGGAGTGAGGCGGACGAACTAGGTAGGAAGCGAAATGAGACAGCGAAATATGAGGATGAGCAGTCGGAAGAACAGGGGGTCAAAAAGGAAGGTAAATGACTTCAAGAATTGTGGAAACGAAGCTAAGAAGTTGAGAAAACGATTGTGATTTGCGGCTTTCATTTCAAAGCTGGTGAGACAAAATAATATGCTGATAGCTTTGGGGTGGAAGGAGGAAGTAGAGCAAGTTGTCTGAGACGAGGTGATTGAGAAAGGAAAGAAAGGAGAGTGAGAACTGTAGGAAAGTGAAAGTGTGAAGATGTGAAGTGTGTGAGGAAGGGAATGGAGAAGAGGACAGGAGAGGTGGAGGAGAAGAATGCGCAATGGTGGGCAAAGGGTAAAATAAAGTATTTTGGAGGTAGAGTGCCAACGATGGTGATGGTGTTGGGAGTGGTGTGGATAAGAGTTCAAAAAAGCTAGAGCAACATTAATGTAACAAGTAAAGACGAAAAGTTAATCGACTTGACACACTCTCCCACGGCTCCATTGAGATTGAAATTGAACGCCCATTCTCAAAGGTCAATCAAAATATTGAAATCACCTTTATTCGAAGGCAGAAAAAGTCGACGAAGAAAAACGCATGTCGTTTCATAATATTTACACCACACACTTCTAACAGCAACTTGATCGCCTCAATCTCTCACAAAAGAGTCGCTTAATCAGCAAAATGCTTGTGAAAATGTCAAGACCACTATATTATGATAGTTTAATTTATTGTATATTTATTGTAGGTTTAAAAAAAGAAAAATAAAACAAATTTGTACTTTTCTGTTTACTTAAAAGCCAAGTGAAAAGAATTCCCTGTTTAACAATCTATGCACTGCTTTACTTGCCATTTCCCCTATTAATGGCAATCTGGCTTCAAGTGGGACTGGAGTTTTTAATGCATGGCCATGCCTGCAACATAATAAGCACGTTTTCGTAAGCTGGTTTTTTAATTCAAGTGATTTTGTTCCCCTTTCTATCTGCTGAATTGCTTCAGCATTGCCACTCAGTTAGTTTATGTCTGTCAAGTGCATATTTGTCAAGGCCGTTGGTCCACATCCACTTTTCAACGAAAGGAATCCAGTGCTCTCGTGCAATTCGCTTTCGTGAGTTCTGTGCGCTCTCGCAATTCAGCAGTATAAAATTACATTTTAAGTATTAATTTGCTAAACCATGGCATCCTAACCAACTGTAAAACGACAAGGTTTTGTGTATACTGTCATGCCAACACGATGAATTTGAGAAAGAATTACATAAGTAAAAATAAGTTATTTGAGGTGGTAAGAAATAATGTGTCGTGCAAAAAAAAACGAGTCAATGAGGACTTGGGAAGCCATGTATTTTTCGCCAACAAATTCTCAAACGCTCTAAGCTCCTATTTGTCCGGTTTAGTAGACACTGAAATCTCCTCTTCCAGTCACAAAGTGGACGTGTAGTTGCATTTATTTGCTTGTTCAAAGCCAACAATCAACCACATTTGAGTATCGTATTTACTAAGTGCCTAATAAGTGATGCAATACTGTGTGCTTACGGAACATTTTCAACACTACTTAAATGGCTCTTCTGCCCTATTAGTGACAGTCAGCCTTCAAATGCCAATAAAATGTCAAGTGTTTGACTTATGCTGCAGTGATGCCAGCAGGTTTACTCGAGCAGACTTCTGGATCCAATTCGTTTTCCATTTGTATCTGCTGCATTGCTTCGAGTTTGCGTCTCGTTGAGTTCATGTCTGTTGAATGTCCATTTGTCAGGGCTGTTGATCCAGGCTCACCTTTTAACACTGCGGATTGGGTGGTCGATTGCCAGTCAACGTCGTAGGCTTTCTGTGCTTCTACAACTTAGCAATTCATAGTCACACCTTTCGCAGTGACCTGCAGATCTGTGGCAACCCAACTAACTGCTAGTGAGCAATGTCTTCTCTATGCTCTTGCATCGTCATGTCCCTCTTGAGAGCAACTGACAAAGTAGTCTGTGAAATGTGTGCGCGAGGAAGGAATAATGAGTTGTGCAGAGTGAGCGATCTGACAAGGCCTAGCAAGTTCATGTTTTCAAACGAGGACCTGATCACACATCGGTCCTCCACAAACAAATTCTGAAGTAATCTAGTTTGAAGCTGCAGCCATCTTACTAGTTTGAGTTGCGTGAATGTAGGAACCGTGTAATTGTGTCACTTTCAGATTCAAAAATGGGACTTCGTGATGCTTTTCGCCGTCGACAAGCACGCAGACGTAATCCCAATCAAGATTGCCCTCAAGCACCTGGAAATGCTGGGTCAGCAAATGAGGAGAGCCCATCCAATGGACAGCCATCAACACCATCTGCGTCATTTATAGTCACAGCGATCCGCGACTACATGCCTACATATCATAATGAGTTTGATTTATCAAAAGGCGATCTTCTCCGGGTGCTTGATGCATCGGAAGAATTTTGGAGGGCAAAGAACCTTAAAACAAAGCAAGAAGGCCTCATTTCACCAGACAATGTCACATCTGACATGTCTCGCTCAAATTCTGGCAAAGCCTTTTTCGATGTTGATCGCTTGGGAGCAGAGCAAAAGCTTCTCATGCCTGGAGTCCAATTCGGCACCTACCTCCTCCGACCATGCGAACGTAAACCCTCTTCTTAAATGTTTTGCTTTAAATATTCCTAAATGGTAATGCAGCAGTGCAATACTTTGCCCACTTCTAGCTGTCAATTACAAATAGCCACTAATGACAGCACTCTTTGAAGAATGGGTAAATTCATGGCATGCGAAGCCCATTTCTTGCGAATGCCTGCCCGCCTCATTTCATTTACTTGTGTCGGTCTCTACTTTATTTCACTGTTACCCATTTTAGAGCCTGGCAGCCCATTCTGCCTTTCGATCCGTGCTAATGGGGTCAACATTAAACACTTTCGCGTCTTTTATGACACAAAAAGGAATAAATTTCACCTTTTCAATGCAATGATGTTTGCTTCTCTCGAGGAATTGATCAGCTACTATCAGTGTAAGTCGTCACACATGTAAATTGAATGCAGCCCTTCCATCGCCTTATTGGGACTTTTACTTGTCCAGCCTAACCGTAGCTCCTTAGCATGCCTTTGCAGTGGGTGGGATGCAGCCTTGGTCACTAAATCATGAGGCACTTCGCTTGTGTGTGTGTGTGTGTGTGTGTGACGCAGGTCTCGTGTTGGAGAGGACTCAGCTCCTCGGCTACGGATCTGCATCTTCCAATTGCATCTACCACACCAAAAGCAGAATGCGGTGGTGGTGAGCGTTTGCATGCTACCACTTGACACTGTTGCAGTGGCCTTTGTGGTGAGGAAGTGAGGTGTTCTCCACCAGCACCATTTGGCTGCGCTGGTACTCGGTGCCTCCTCAGATTTGGTCATAAGTGATCCAACATTGGAATTGTCTTTGTCATTCACACCGTTTGCTGGATTGCCAGAAGTGGATGTTTGTGTCCACATTTGGCTCTCCTTTTTACCACGTAGAAAAGGTTTGACAAGGTGAGGTGAGTGGTGGCATTCCTCGTGCTGAGCACTTGGAATGTCACCACCGCTACTCCTCCTTAACAGTGATGCTTAGTTCACTCAAGTCAATGCCAAATCGAATGTTTGACCACTCCACCGGTCTGTGCCTTTTTGCTTGGGCAAAGTAACAAGGCGAGGCAATTCCTTGTCCGTCATGCACTCTGCGCTGAGCGTGGAATCAAATGAGACCTCGTCAGCGTTGCCTACTCAATTGCGAGTTTTGTTTCCTTCCTACACTGTGTCCATGCAGGTGCGTATGCTGTGGCAGTCATGGGGTTGTTTCCTCCCCATTCTGAGTGGAATAAGCGATGGGAAGCGTCTGTTGCTCCATGCAGTGCTGTACCACTCTAAGTAGTGCGAATTGATTGTGCCATTACACTAGTAGCTTAGGGTTATTTCAGCCTTTATTACCATTTTATTTTAGCAAATCTCATAGACGATGAGGTCGGTCTGGTTAAGGCGTCACAATCAAACTACGTCAATCAACCACCACCTCCACCTCCTGCAGAGCCATCGACACCACGTTCGCCATTTACTGAAAAAAGGACCAATGACTACTGTGTTCCACGACNAGCCTCCATATTCTAATGAGTGTGAATTATTAAAAGGCGATCTTCTCCGGGTGCTTGATGCATTGGAAGAATTTTGGAGGGCAAAGAACCTTAAAACAAAGCAAGAAGGCCTCATTTCACCAGACAATGTCACATCTGACATGTCTCGCTCAAATTCTGGCAAAGCCTTTTTCGATGTTGATCGCTTGGGAGCAGAGCAAAAGCTTCTCATGCCTGGAGTCCAATTCGGCACCTACCTCCTCCGACCATGCGAACGTAAACCCTCTTCTTAAATGTTTTGCTTTAAATATTCCTAAATGGTAATGCAGCAGTGCAATACTTTGCCCACTTCTAGCTGTCAATTACAAATAGCCACTAATGACAGCACTCTTTGAAGAATGGGTAAATTCATGGCATGCGAAGCCCATTTCTTGCGAATGCCTGCCCGCCTCATTTCATTTACTTGTGTCGGTCTCTACTTTATTTCACTGTTACCCATTTTAGAGCCTGGCAGCCCATTCTGCCTTTCGATCCGTGCTAATGGGGTCAACATTAAACACTTTCGCGTCTTTTATGACACAAAAAGGAATAAATTTCACCTTTTCAATGCAATGATGTTTGCTTCTCTCGAGGAATTGATCAGCTACTATCAGTGTAAGTCGTCACACATGTAAATTGAATGCAGCCCTTCCATCGCCTTATTGGGACTTTTACTTGTCCAGCCTAACCGTAGCTCCTTAGCATGCCTTTGCAGTGGGTGGGATGCAGCCTTGGTCACTAAATCATGAGGCACTTCGCTTGTGTGTGTGTGTGTGTGTGTGTGACGCAGGTCTCGTGTTGGAGAGGACTCAGCTCCTCGGCTACGGATCTGCATCTTCCAATTGCATCTACCACACCAAAAGCAGAATGCGGTGGTGGTGAGCGTTTGCATGCTACCACTTGACACTGTTGCAGTGGCCTTTGTGGTGAGGAAGTGAGGTGTTCTCCACCAGCACCATTTGGCTGCGCTGGTACTCGGTGCCTCCTCAGATTTGGTCATAAGTGATCCAACATTGGAATTGTCTTTGTCATTCACACCGTTTGCTGGATTGCCAGAAGTGGATGTTTGTGTCCACATTTGGCTCTCCTTTTTACCACGTAGAAAAGGTTTGACAAGGTGAGGTGAGTGGTGGCATTCCTCGTGCTGAGCACTTGGAATGTCACCACCGCTACTCCTCCTTAACAGTGATGCTTAGTTCACTCAAGTCAATGCCAAATCGAATGTTTGACCACTCCACCGGTCTGTGCCTTTTTGCTTGGGCAAAGTAACAAGGCGAGGCAATTCCTTGTCCGTCATGCACTCTGCGCTGAGCGTGGAATCAAATGAGACCTCGTCAGCGTTGCCTACTCAATTGCGAGTTTTGTTTCCTTCCTACACTGTGTCCATGCAGGTGTGTATGCTGTGGCAGTCATGGGGTTGTTTCCTCCCCATTCTGAGTGGAATAAGCGATGGGAAGCGTCTGTTGCTCCATGCAGTGCTGTACCACTCTAAGTAGTGCGAATTGATTGTGCGATTGCACTAGTAGCTTAGGGTTATTTAAGCTTTCATTGCCATTTTATTTTAGCAAATCTCATAGACGATGAGGTCGGTCTGCTTAAGGCGCCACGATCTGGTGAGCGTGACGTTTACCGAGGCGATAGTTACAATGTTCCTGTTGCATCAAGGCAAAGATGGAAGCGAAATCCTTTCAGAAAAATTAAAAGACGCCCCATTTTTTCAGACTACGTCAATCAACCACCACCTTCACCTTCTGCAAAGCCATCGACACCACGTTCGCCATTTACAGAAAAAAGGACCAATGACTACTGTGTTCCACGACCTGGTGAGTTTGACCTTTGCAGAGGCGATCAACCTTAAGTGCTTTGTACGTTATCTTGTCAAATATTTTTATCAACGGTGATTTAGTCTTTTAATGTGCCTTTGCGATGGATGTAACAGTGCTTGCATCTCTGAATCACAAAGAATTCCTTCTGCGTACTTGGCGCACTTTTTACGATGGGGACGACACAAGCTACTCGGCTGCCGATCTGCAACTTCTAATTGTATCTACCACATGAATGGCAGAGGGTGGTGGTGGTGGTGGAAATGGTGGTGGAGGTGGTTCATGCTTGTATGCTAGCACTTGACAATCTCTAGTGGCCTTCGTGTTGGCGAAATGAAATGGTTTCCCCAGCACCATTCAATTACGGCGGTGATCTGTACCTACTCTGAATTGGTCATAAGTTTTCCATCAGTGGATCTGTCACATTCAACCACACCGCTAGACGAGTTGCTAAGTCATCAGTGGATCTGTCGCATTCAACCACACCGCTTGACGAGTTGCTGAGAGTGGAATTTAGCGTCGATATTTGGTTGTCCTTATTCCACCTCGGATAGGTTTTACGAGGTGAACTGGATGATGCCCCACGTTGAGCACTGCAAAAGCCTCCACTGCGACTCCTGTTTAGTATTGAAACCAAATTCGTTTAGACCTACGTCAAGTCGAGTGTTTGACTGCTTCACATGTGCATGTATCTCTACTTGGTTAATACGCAAAGGCAGGGCAATGTCTTGGCCCTCTTCAACTGTGTGCTGAGTGTGGAATCCGATAAGGCCTCGTCAACGTCACCTACCCAATTTCCACTTTTATACTCTATTGTTCCATGCCCTTTGTTGCAATGGCCTGTGTTAGCAGTGGAAGGATTGTTATCTTTCCCACATTAAGTGTAAGAAGAAATGGAGAAGCGTCTGCTGTACAATCCAACTGTGGGTTTGCTTGCAAAGTACAAGAAGGTGATAGATCCAGACCAGTGCATTGTATTTCCTTTGACGTTTCACTGCTTTTCTCTCTTAGCGTACGACGCTGACCAATATAGCAATGCAGCTGATACGCCGCCCAACAGAGTGCAACTACAATGGAATTCAAATAATTGTTTAATCGAATACGAGGACGTGACATTGGAGAGGGAATTAAATAGGGGCAAATTTGGTGTGGTCTACCTGGGTTCCATGCGCAGCACGAAGGTGGCAGTGAAGAAGAGTCTCACCACTACCAGCGACGAAGCCTTTTATGAGGAGGCGAGGGTGATGCACATGCTTTCCCACCCACACATCGTCCGCCTCCTCGGCTTCTGCCGCGATGCACCCGATGGTCGACCCCTCATCATCACCGAATACATGCCAAATGGCGTTCTTCTAGATTACCTCCACACTGCTGCGGGACGAAGCCTCGCCTACCGAGACCTCATCAGCATTATTGATCAGGTTGGTGCCAACTGTCGCTCTCTCACCTCTCCAAAACTACACCCTTCACATGTCGTTGATGTGTGCTTTTCCAAGCCAGCATGCCAGTGGATTATCACAAGTGGTGACGCCTATGTGAAGGCGAACGCTGTCTCTGCACACGAATTTCACAAGCGTGGGCTGCATCGAGATCACATGAGAGCACCTCAGTGAGCGATCTCATCGCAACCATCACCCTATTTTATGGCACATTTAAATCCAAGTGTGCAGTGTCGATGTCGATGATTGTTGATACAGAAATGCCTAATCGCCTCCGCTGGACCTATCGCAGCGTGAGGCTTTTGGACAGCTCCTCTGGTTGCTGACTATTGGGACAGGACTCACATCACTCATTCTTACACGGTCACCGAAATTCTGTCATTTCTTCCTGTTGTGGGTCAGAGCAGTTATCTGGTCATTTCATGCCTCCATGAGCTGTCCAATTTGCTATTGAACGAACACTCCTCCCACACAGTCGCCTTTCCTGTAAGGCGTCCCATGCTCATTGCTGAAGTGAATAAAAAGTATCCTCATGAACATCGTAAGCTGAATTGCCTTGAAAGCTTACAGCTACGCAAGCAATGCCTGCCTTGAGGCACTTCCATCATTCGGTGAGTAAGATAAGGGATTGCATTTCCCACCGCAAATTTGGTGAATGGTGTGGAATTTTACGGCGAAGAAGGCATGTCCACAGGGAGTGGAGGTTACTTTAGCGTCACATCCGCATTCAGTCAACCAGTCAACCAGTCAGCCAGAGGAGACACACATAAACTCTCTCCGTTTGGTGGAACTTGTAGGTGGTGAAGGCAATGGTGTACCTGGAGGAAAAGAGAGTGGTGCACAGAGACCTACGAGCAGCGAACGTGCTCGTTAACGCCGATGGCTCCGTGAAGGTCGCTGACTTTGGATTAGCCAAAATTCTTGGACCTGGTCGCAATTCAACTAAAGGTGAGTCCTGGAGTGTCTTGATGCTGCGCAGCGGAGATCCGATTTCGCCTGGAAGCTGCATAGCAACTTTCAACAATTGCCAACTGCTGCTTTGCTGTTAGTGGCTTTTGAGGGGTTAACTCGCCAATTTGTGCCAGCTGTAATTATCGTTGTGCTGAAGCCTAACCAAAAGCAATTGCCAATTGTGAGCCTGAATTGTCAAACACCATCACCGTTTGCCTTCTTTGAGGTACCTTTCCTATCCGGTGGACGGCGCCTGAGGCAATGGTGGAAGGCTACGAGCCGAATACCAAGGCAGATGTCTGGTCCTTCGGTGTCCTAATGTTTGAAATCCTGACCTACGGCAAAGTGCCCTTCGAAGGTCAGTTGATTTGTTAACTAGATGTGTTTTGTGGTTGAAGGAAGCATTCCTTTTTGGTTCTGTGATCGAATTCCCACCAAGCTATGCATCGCATTGCATTCTAGAGTGCACGTCTACGTCGCAATTGCAGAAGTACCTCTCGGAGGGTGGACATCTTCCCTCGCCGCGAAGTCTTGGCTTTCAGTGTGAGGATTCGGTCTACAGCATTATGCAATCCTGCTGGCAGCTACGTCCTGAGATGCGACCGTCATTCGCGACTCTCAGTCATTCATTGAAAGGGCTGCTATGAGGCATGTTGTAATCCAATGGCGCCAAACTAATCCACCTTGCTGCTACCCAACTTTTGCATGCCTTATTCAATCCTTTAGTGCAAATATGGTCGGGTCGGCTCTCTTTTGACGCTATTCCTGGCATATAGACTTTGGAATGCGTTTCGCCTGAACTGTCACGTTGAAGTTAGTCTCCTTCCTTAACTTGTTTTGGATGCCTGCATCTCCAAACTCCTTCCCGATCCAACTAGTCACCAATGCCGTGCATTAGGCTAATGGATACCTTTTGCGTATCTGAGAAAATAGACTTTTATGCAAGACAGTGAGGTGAAATGCTGTGGGTGGAGGTGAACAAAACGCACTCGATGCTGCTTCCCTGCAGAAATTTGGGTGGAGCATCCACCACAAAGTAGCAAAGGTGTTGGTTCAAAAGAGCAAGCGTGGTGGACGGAAAGGTGGCCGGGCGATCATGAGGTGGAGAGGATCAGCGAGTTGGATCGGTTTGCGATTGAACATCCTCCTCCGCAATTTACAATTGCTTCCACAGCCTTTGGTCCATTTGACGGCTACCATCCCTTTCAAACCGAAAGTTCCATGGATATGTGTTGGTAACTGTGCTTCTATCAGAGTGTTGAGGAAACGTGATCACAACGTAAGTGGCGGTGCAAGAAAGCGCCGGCGCGCTATCCGCGCCAGTCATAGAGGACCCAAGCAACTGATCTCACCATAGACTCGTACACTTTATATGCTCCACCGTCTGCACTAAGTGCTGGATTCAGGAAGTGAGCATACGTTTCGACGTTACACATGTCCATCGACAGACTTTGGCGAAACGGCATCAAAGCAGATTTGTGGAATGAATGACGTACCATCGCACAATTTCCTTGCCACGTTGTTGCTGCTAGTAGAGAAGATCGGCTAGGAAACGCAGTTAGGAAGCAATATTTAGACGCATCAGTGGTAATGACGCTTTCGCCGTTGATAGATCCAGTGCAGTAAAGGGGACTGGGGTGGTTGCCAAAGGCGGACGTCATTGCTGGTCCTCCTGTTATGGGTGGCCACCGATTCTCCCACCTGTAGCATGTGCACTTCCTCCACCCTGTTGGAGTCCACCGCCCAACTGAAGCGATGAGGCCGCATGCCCTGTAAGGTCAGTTACACTCTCCGTTCCTACTTTGCGGTTTACAGTAGACAATCCAAACCAACCATTCACCCATCCGTGTGGGAAAGAGGCAAGGTGATGAGCGAATGCATTTTCAATCCAACCGTTGTTCTTTTTGTGTCTGATTAAGGGTTACCGAAACCAACATTTAGAGGTGTTTGGGCTTTGACCAGTTCTAGAATGAAGAAGTTAGAGAAGAAAGAAGAGTATTTGGAAGGAGAAGGCGTAAGATCTCAGAATCGTAAAATATGTGGCAGAATTCAAAAAGGACGGAAAGTGAAAATGTTGGGACAAACAAGGTAGGTGGAGGGGGAAAGTAAAGGCGGAGTATGGGGGGCTCAGAATTTGAACTGGGAAGTGAAAGGGAAGGAAAAGGACGGTGCTGTGGATAAAGGAGTAGCATACTCGTTGGGGGGATACTTTTGGTGGAATTGTGGTGAAAATGAGGAATGTGACGTGGGTTGAGCAAAACCAAGGAGAGCGGTATCGTCGGAAATAGGAGGAGGAGAGAGCCGTGATTTCGGAGTGAAAGGAGTCAAAAGAAGTGCGTAGGAATGGGGACAATGGTAAGAAGAGAATTGTCGGAAAGAAATACAGGAAGTTGGAAAGCAACGAGGAGCTGTTTTAGTGAATTGTGCAGATGACTTATGAGTTGAAATAATCAGAGTCACCAAAGGTGGGACCGCAACCAACGCGTTGGAAAAGCAGCTGTGTCCACTTTATGATGCAATGCTTTGCAAATCCTCCCTTTAAGGTAAAAGAAGGCAAAGCACTGGGGCAGAGTATATATTCTGGAAACAGAGGGCTTGGCGGCTGCTGGCTCGGCCCAAAGGTCGGCCAACGGGCTCAGTACAATATGGCCACCCAAGTGACCGGAACCGGCAGTTCGAATGAACAAAGTATTACAGTTGTCATCCAAAGAAACAAACTTTGAAGATTCAAAGCCAAAAATAAGTATTCGATGTCCATCAATCTAGAGCTACGATGCGCCTCCTAATTTTGAAAAATCCCCAAAAGCCTAGCCTAAAGCTAAAAACATTAATTAATCAAAAAGGCCATAAAATTTAATGAATCAGGGGCCAAAGTTGATCATTTTGAAGTCTGCATAAGAAAAGATCAAGGAACAAAATAAAAATAATAATAATCACATAATTGCCTTGTAAATATTTCAAAGCAACTTCAGCATGTAAAAAAGAAGTTATTAGCTTAAGGTCAGGACGTAACATACGAACGCATTCATTGTTTTAACAAACAGCACCTAAGAGATTCTTACAAATCCAGCTCCACTGGTCCAATCACCTTGCGCACTGGGTGTGCCTTCGCGATGGGTCGGTGGAAGAGTTCACGCAAACCACCTGCCAAGGCAAAAGTGATCGAGGAGTTGCGCAGAGTGAGCGATCTGACAAGGCCTAGCATGCTCATATTTTCCAACGAGGACCTGATCACACATCGGTCCTCCACAAACAAATTCTGAAGTAATCTAGTTTGAAGCTGCAGCCATCTTACTAGTTTGAGTTGCGTGAATGTAGGAACCGTGTAATTGTGTCACTTTCAGATTCAAAAATGGGACTTCGTGATGCTTTTCGCCGTCGACAAGCACGCAGACGTGATCCCAATCAAGATTGTCCTCAAGTACCAGAAAATGCTGGGTCAGCAAATGAGGAGAGCCCATCCAATGGACAGCCATCAACACCATCTGCGCCATTTATAGCCACAGCGATCTGCGATTACAAGCCTCTATATTCTGATGAGTGTGACTCATTTCAAGGCGATCGTCTGCAGTGGTAGAGAGCAAAGTATTGTAGAGCAAAACAGGAAGGCCTCATTCCATCAGACTATGTCACACCTGACATGTCTGGCCCAAGTGCTCAAGAGCCAATTTGCGCTCAACCACGTAAGGAGGAAAACCAACCTCATGCAGATCCATCGATGCTGCTAGGTGACAATGGTGGTGAATCAGCATTTGGTTTATCTGTGGAATGGCTGACAATGCAAGATTTTTGGGTTACACGCAGAGGCATCTCCTTCGTCGTGGAGTGCGAATCGCCTTGTAAACAACAGTGGCGTTTGATAGCATGGGCGCATGCCGAACAAGCGAGACAAGTGTGAGATTAGAGTTGCCGTGATGGGCGGTCCTACTACTGTGTTGAGAGGATGTGGTAAAATGGCATTGTGACTATGCAACGCTGAGAAGGTGAGAATGAGGTTGGGTGTCACGAAGCCCCTGTAAACTCCTGTCTCCGTCCCACTTGTGCATTTGAGTTTGGTTCATTTTGCAGTTTGAGGTGTATATATTACTTACTACCATACTTACCTATTCACTTGTTGGCATTTAATTGTGAGTTTATATGATGTGCAAACGAAACGTACATTTTGTGGCCACGTGCATGTTTGAGGATCCTCAAAAAGATGTATGCGTATGCATGGGAATTTGCCAAAGACAGGGTTTATTGCTGGATGTGACAAGCTGTTGTTGCTGTCAGAGGACACATTTGGACATTGGTTGGGTGTGGTGAAGAAGTGTGGAGGGGATTGGTTTGCGTGGTTTCGGCGTTGTGTTTGTTGTGGTGGGTAAGGAGTACTGGTGAGGAGGCGTCATTGGTTGAAAGGCAATGAGGAGGCGCTAGTGGGCACTTGGCTTGACTTGGTGTTGAAGTGGTTGCGAGTTCGGGGTACGGCAATAGTGGTTCCCTTCCCATGGGGTGTGGTGTGATAGGCGTTGAGGTGCTAGTGAATGGCACCAAGCGCGAATGTCGCCTTCGTATTTCCCACCAGCTAGCACAATCTTGTTGTGTGGAAGTAGTCACCCGCACAAGGATGGTGGATGATGTTGGTGGTGGTGGGCAGTCTCGTCGGGCAACGCCTGTCCCATTGTCGCTGCTGGTGCTGGTGCTGCTGCATCGGTGGTTGCGAGACGCTGACGCCTTCCAACGTCATCACAGATTCATGGGACGGTTAGCAGCATCCGTCATTGCCGAAGATGACAATGACAAAGGGAATGTGAGCATAGAAGCTGACCCATGGCAAGCTGCTGCGACCGCATTGGGCGTCTTAGAGATCATCATCGCCGTAGTCGACAGCTGTGGCGTTGTGAGTGCCAAACAAACACTCCTGCTCGGAGCTTCGTTGTTCACTTTGAACTATCCATTTATCCGTGATTTAGGTAGCTCGACCATTTCCTTGGCAAGCTTATGGGAGAATGCGTGCGAGAGCGAGACAGGAGCAATAGGGCGCGTTAAACAAATTGCATCGGCACATACCATCTGCCAACACTCATTATCCAGGCTTCTCCTCACTTGTCATCTCACATGGTCCGATTGAATGGTGCTTGTGCTATAAGGTGAAGCCGATATGAAGAAGCTGTGCAGTGGTTGGAGGTGTAGTCATGTCATGGAATTTGGTGTGTCAAAGCACACGCGCTGGAACCTCGACGACTAGCACACTTAGCTCGTGGATGCTTGTCGCAGCACTGATTACGTTGTGATGGCTCACACGGGAGCCTAACCTAGGGACTGTGTGATACCTTGTTTATTCGCACTGCCGGTATCGGTCGCTTGGGTGGCTCACACGGGAGCCTAACCTAGGGACTGTGTGATACCTTGTTTATTCGCACTGCCGGTATCGGTCGCTTGGGTGGCCATGTTGTACGAGCGGGTCGGCTAACGTCCAGGACATGCTAGCAGCCCCCATTCCTGTGCCTTCATTTGTCACAAAGGAAGTCTCGACACGCTACAAACATTTCTGCATAACTTCGTTTCCTCGTTCATTCGCGAACAGTTCACGCACAGTTAGTTGCTTATCCGTGTCAAAGTATCAATCGCCAACATTGGATTCGAGCATTTTGCCGAAGGATATGCATTCACTGTGTTGCTCTTCTGCCCCACCAAAGCCGATCAGGCTATAACGGCTGCCTCTGAAGTAACACAACCACAGATTCTAAAGTCAACCGTCTTCCGAAAGACCTTCTTATTTTTATGTGTGCCTCATGATTACCTTTGGCTTAGTCGATGGCTGTCGAATGCAAACCTGTCAGGTCTCGAAGTGCGCTGTTTTGCACGACCGTTGGGCGGGTCGCACAGAAGCCGAGCATACGAACAATGTGTAATTGGCATGGGATGTGCAGCACCATCACCTCCTCACGAAGGCTTCGTCAATTGCGTCGATTGGGCCCTCGCCCACTGCTACCATCGCAATGCGTTGAGCACTCACTTACACCACACCAAGGTTGCCTCTACCCAGTTCCTGCTCCAATTTCACGTCCTTGTATTCGATCGAACAACCATTTGAATTCCATTTTGGCGGCACTTCGTGCGCCTTGTCTGAAACAGAAGC
>LWMK02000471.1:0-25961 GCA_001693075.2 Taenia saginata
ACATCAAACTTAAAATGCATAGAGCACCCGCGAAACTCCACATATTGTTGCAATTTTTAATGCAAGTCTTGGAAACTTTCCCACTATAGGCAAAAGCAGTGAAATTCTATGAAGTTTTGACATGCCCTTCATGCAACCTAATTCGTGTAGAATTTAAAACCTCAAAGCATTGTTCATGAAGTGCAAAAGTGGTTGTGTTGACTGATAAGCGGTGTCATTACTATAGCAGACACTTCCTTGTTGAAGTTGACTTTCAAATATTGTTCTGTTTCTCCTCCTTATCCCATTGCGACATGATGCACAGGACCTAGCTAGAGTGTGCAATCATACAAGCAGATGACTTTCGATATCATACGATCACCTGCAGGAAATGTTGTCATAAGACTATTCCACATCTTGTCGTGCTACCAAATGATATCCGAGCATGCAAACAGTGAAGAAGGCAGTCACACCACTAAGGGCCAGGCATGTCCAACTACGCGTCCCAACGTCTCTTAGCGCTCACCGTGGTCCTTCTTGCTGTCTTTGTTCCGCCTACTCAGTTCATTGTCAACGCCTCCTTTCTGCTTTATTCTTTCCTGACCATCAGTCTTTTCCGCATGCTTTACTTATTCAACCTCCCATTCCGCCTTCCCAAAGACGTCGATTTACCAAAGCGAAAAGAACAATTAGAAACTATAGAGGTTCGAGGTAAGTCATGATGCCGCCTTTCCTGGTTTTCTCATTTTCCTCTTTCCTCATCCCGATTTCTTCAAATCCATGCGTCATTTCACAGTTGATTTAACTAGGACCCTTATCAGATAAAAAATTTACGAAAGAACTATGAACGCTTGCTTCTGAGGAATCACTAGATCAAACAAAATTTTTTCGCTGTCTAAAATATTTTTATCTATTTTTTCAGTTGCTTGCCTAAGTAGATAAGTTAGTGAGTAAATAAACGAATTGACAAATAAGGGCAGAACAGCAGAGAGACGTAGCATTACAGCCCCTATTTCTTTAAATAAACCTTCACAGCATTCGTTGATAACCTACTATGCTATTTTCTCTCTTTTCTCTGTTCTTTACCATTCATCTCTATTCCTCTTCTACCGTGCCACCTAACTCCCTGCAGTTAAACATCTACGTTACTGCTACTCCACCAAAGAGGTCCAGCCAGTGCCACTATTTTTAGCTGAGTTGGGTACATTCACCTGGAATCCACATAATTAGGCCTATAGCATTCGCACAAATTGCTGCAACAATTTCGTCCTACGCATCTCTATGTATCCTCTAGATGTATTTGCAGAAATTATTGGTTGTAAACATGCTAACTTGAACTGCAATCGTACGATTTGCTATACTATGCCTAACTAGAATAGACTACACTAGGCTAGACCAGACTGGACCACACTTTATCCATGACTATATCTTGCTTTAGCTAAGATTAGCTTGGCTTATCCTACCCTATAATGACGCGTCTTCTTTCTTCTTGCCACCTTAAATTGTTCTACACCATTCCTCTCAGGTCAATCTACACTGCCTCCATTAATCCCCTCAAAAGCGAGGGTAAGCCGACCAACCCCAGTTACCACTTTGGCAACTCTGGGCTCATTGATCTCTTACATGCCTATCCCATCGCTTGATCCTTATTTCCATCCAGACGGTCTGTCAAACTTATGCTCCACAGAAGCAAGTGTGTTAGTACAATTGGTTTGCTGCTTGTGTCTGAGTAGATGCGTGGGTGTTCATTCAGTTGTTTGAATATCACCTCCGCCTTACCTCCCAGTTGTTCACATCGACTAATTTGATTCTGATTTTNGTGTTCATTCAGTTGTTTGAATATCACCTCCGCCTTACCTCCCAGTTGTTCACATCACGACTAATTTGATTCTGATTTTTCGTTCATAAGTATCTATTCTAATGCTTTGTCAAATGGCCTCATCTTTTCGTTTTATTCTTGACCGCCACCCACCGACCTACTCGCTCAACTAATCTTGTTTTAATCCACTTATCCACCCATTTTTATTTCCTCGTAGATTAAAGCGAGCACCCCATTGCGGTAACAAAGTGGTTTCCAAGTACAGAAAACTTACTCCATCCAAAAGTTTGAGGCAGGAAAGTGAAAAGTGAAGACAGGCAAATCCAAGAACACAATGCATCAAGATGACAAAATGTTTCATAGCAGGTAGAGATGATTTGTAGCATGATGTTCAGATGCCAACAAAAACAAATTAAGACAAGAAACATGTAGCGGCAGGAAACAAGATAATTGTGTAAAGAATTAATGCTAACTCAAAAGTACATCCAGCTTTCGAAAGTTGTAACATTGTAAATTAAATATTTCTCTTCGTCTGACAATGCAAGGTCTTAAGGCTGACCATTTTCACATACCTTCATTAGCTCTCACCTTCAATGCTAGGTTGAGGAGGCCTGTAAAGAGTTACTCTGCATTTCATGGTCTGCATTTTAAGCGTGAGTGACTCAAAATTCTGTCACCACTAGCAAATATGGCAAATAATGAGCAGGTTCCCAATTATGCGGGATGGAAAGGCCCTAATAATGAACAAAGTAAGCAGCATACATTTTGACGATTCTACCCTTCTTTCCATTGACTGAAACTTAATTGATCTTATTTGTTGTGTGGACCCATTCTTGATGTTACTAAGATTTCAGCTTTACGTATTTTTCTGGCAGCCATAATTGTGTCCAAGCTTTTAGTTAGTTAAGATTTAGTTGTGTAACTGTAGAAAACTTCACTAACTATTAAGACCAACTTGGTAAGAATAAAGCCTATGAGTTTGACTTAACAGGGGTTCGNACCACTAGCAAATATGGCAAATAATGAGCAGGTTCCCAATTATGCGGGATGGAAAGGCCCTAATAATGAACAAAGTAAGCAGCATACATTTTGACGATTCTACCCTTCTTTCCATTGACTGAAACTTAATTGATCTTATTTGTTGTGTGGACCCATTCTTGATGTTACTAAGATTTCAGCTTTACGTATTTTTCTGGCAGCCATAATTGTGTCCAAGCTTTTAGTTAGTTAAGATTTAGTTGTGTAACTGTAGAAAACTTCACTAACTATTAAGACCAACTTGGTAAGAATAAAGCCTATGACCTTTGACTTAACAGGGATCCGCCTGGTGGACATTGCAACATAAGCCTCTGGTGTAACAGGGTCGTACCACTGCAAATTTAAGCTACAGATAAGACTTTGAACTGATAGAGGGCACTGGGGTGGATTTCCGCACGTGCTTAATCACCTCACTTAATACTCGGTGTTTGCAAGTTCCATGTTTTTGTGAAGAAGGTAAACGAGCCTTGACCATTAAATCTTCATTTTTCCATGCCTTACATGTCTCCAGCATCCAACACCTCGTTGCTGCTAAATTCGGAGTTGAAGCGTCAGCCCAAGTAAAATTATGGCATGTAGCCTTGGCCTTGCGAAATTGGCAGAAGTAGCCATTTTTACGGCACATTCTCTAAGACGTAACCAAAGGAAAAAATGTCTTTATTTGAGTTCGGGATAAATTAATTCAGAAGGAAAGATTTGTCAGTCCACAGAATGGTGGCAGCAACTCAAGCCTAAAGCTGATTTTGCCACACAGGTGCTACTGAACGTTGATTCAGTAGCTAGGACAACCCACTTCAGAATCTAGTAGCGAGGCTGCAAGTGGCTCCGAGGCAATGCTGCTGAGGAGAGTCTAGACAACGCTTGAATAAAGGTGCTATGGTAAGCATCCAGCCAAATACTTCTTGACAGTAGATCGAAGCCTTAATAATGTTAATTAGCGCTGTAGGAGCTGTACTTGAAACACGCGCTACCAGTCAATCGAAAACTAGCCTTCATTTGTCGGTGAAATTAATGATGCCCTGCATAGACATACACACATTCTAAATCCGATTATTTATGTAAATAAATATTTAGCAACAAAAAGCAGTGGGAGTGGGATGTAAAGCCCTCCAGCAAAGTTGTGTCCTATACCGAAAGCGTCTATTGTTAGAGTTAGGACAGTTTTATGGCAGAAGGCACGGATGCAGCCACGGCTTAAGAGGCTGAATAAGGTCGTCCGATTCCAATGCATGTCCTTGAGTTAGTTCACTTGGACAGTAAGGTGGCCGTTCCAGCTATGTAGGTGTGTTATTTCCTTGAATCCAACCTCCTTTCAGATTGCCCTTAAACATCTAAAAGTGGTTTTCACAATTTCGGACGGAAATATTTTTCTGCTACGCAGTTACGTGCTTCGTGGTACATGATTGCTGTTAGCTGGAAGGTTGTATGCAGATTAAACAATAAAATTAATGAAAGAAAATAGCTTTTTCTGGTTTTAGAGCAGAGGTTGACCCGTTTGATCTTCCATCTTAAGGTAGCGCGATTATTTTAAAGATGCAACTGCAAGAGTGACGTGTTGGATTTTCCTGTTGCAGTGCCAGGACTAGGCATTGCCCACCTTTGGATGAGATTCAAAAGAACTCAGGTTTAACTTGCTTAATTACTTTTACATATGACCTCATTGCCACGAGGGAATGGTCGAGCATACAAAACAGTGGTGTAGACTTTTGTCTGAACCAAGAATGTCAAGAACAACCCTACCAGTTTTAGGCTAGAAAACTTTTCAACTAGACGTTATTTTTCCATGACGACTAAGAAATTTGGTCTTTTATATTTGCTTTGAGTCTAACTTGGTTTTAAAATGCACGCACAAGTGTCGTAGCCCATTTTGATGTGGACGACAGACCTAGTATCCAGTTCCTTGCTTGCTGCATTATTTTCTCTTAAATGCGCAGTCCTCCTTGGACTCGGATTACAATAATTTGAAGATTTTTAACTTTGTTTTTGAAAAAATTCCTCATTCGCAACGTTGCCTCTTTACTGCTCCACCTCCTGCCATAAAGTACTGTGTTCGGTCGCCAAAACTGAAGAGAACCACTTTAGCAGAGGTGGTATGCCAAAACTGCGATAATGAATGAGGGTCTGCATTGTCGACACCTGGCTCCCGAAATGAGTACTCTTATTCCTCCAATGGGGTAAAATCTTCTGCAGGTCTACTCAAGCCACTGGCAGAGATTTAGTTTTGGGTTCACGAGTAGCGTGATCTCAGAAATCGAATCAGATCGACACCATGCCATTAAATGACAGCGTCAACAGTAATGTCTCCATTTCCACGTGCTTTGCATAAGAATTTGTTTTACGATTGCCTACAGAACCTCGTATTATGTTAAGGCTACAGTTCAATCCATTCGAGTGGTTACTTATTGTTGACAGCCAATGTGGGTAGCTATATTCTCTTGTTCTGCACAAAGGCTAATTGTAAGAAGAGCACACTTCCTATCACCTTTGATGTAAATGGAGGTTAGGGAGTAGCTAGGCATCGCCTTACATTCTGGCGTTTATGGCAAGGGTCCATTCCGGCCTGACACCTCCTCCTGCCCTCCTGCATCTGCAGGCAGATGTGAACTTCATTTTCAATCATACTGATGTCTCCAGCCCACCTAGCATGCAAAAAGGTAATCAACAACGTAGTCAATCCATCCGCTAAGCTGGAAGCACCATTTGAGCTCTGAACGTCTTGCCAAACATTCTACGCATGGAAATTATGAGACAGCACTGACAGCACTGGAGACGCGACGGTTGCTTGCCCTCATATGCCTCCTCGTTGTTTATGGACAGCTCATCCGACCCCGCCCTCAGTGCATCTGGATTAGGCATATTGCCTGACAGCAAAAGACGATCGCATTTGNTCTGAACGTCTTGCCAAACATTCTACGCATGGAAATTATGAGACAGCACTGACAGCACTGGAGACGCGACGGTTGCTTGCCCTCATATGCCTCCTCGTTGTTTATGGACAGCTCATCCGACCCCGCCCTCAGTGCATCTGGATTAGGCATATTGCCTGACAGCAAAAGACGATCGCATTTGGCAAGGCTTACGTGGCAGCTTCGTAGGCACTCTTATTAGGGTCTCTCCTTGCATATAGACAAGCAAGTAGGCAAGTAGAACTGTGGGATAATCCATGACAATCTGTGATGCATAATCGCTCTGAAGTCTAAGTAAGGAGTAGAATTTTAACACCGACTCCCTGTTGATGAGTTCTAATTCCTCAAAATAGAATTTGAATGGAAGATATCATCATCATATGTGCCGCATCCTTCATGTGCTAAGATTTGCTTGCGAGCATAAGTCTGAACACATTAATGCATGACTTTTGCGTCCGATAGGAGCTAATCGTAGTGGCGCTAAAATGCATTAATACGGAACACAGCTTGCAATTTTCCAAATAGTTAATGCATTTTACGAAACGGTTATCATTATTTGCTCAGTGACGCTTTTGCGCTGGAGATATTAACCAAAAAATATTGGTCAGACAGCTATGCATATCCGATTCAAATCACGTTACGAGACAACTCGTCAAAGGTGTTGGGAATTTCGGGTGAGATTTTGGACTGAAATAGTGATGAGCTGCAATTAAAACTGGGGACGTTCAGGCCGCTCGCAATAAATCATGCCATATAAACACACTCACTGGAGTATCCCTCAACAAAGTAACCGAAATGCTAGATTTAATTGTGTTCAGTGGTTATTGCATAAAAAATGTGCAAGGCAAAGGCATTTTGACACTGGTTTTCAATTTGCTAAGAGAGCTAGTCTCAATTATGTTACCAATTGCGAAGTTTTTATCTTTCGCGAAGTGTAAGCAACGGTGGAAGCTATCCACCGCTGTGCAGAGGTCGTAGAGATGCAACGTTAGTTTTAATACATGGTTTTGAGCAAATCTAGAGTTATGGATGTAAACAGCAATGATTTTATCAATGGGATAGGGGCTCCAGTTTTGCCAATCTCAGTAGCTCATTTGCTCGTATAATACTCGACGAATAATCCTAGTCAATCGGGATAATCACAAAGTAGTCACTAGTCATAGCAACAGCTAAGCCACAAGTTCTTCTTTACAGCTAAATTTAAGTAGTTACCACAAACCGCATCGCAAGGCCTGCACGAGATTTATGTTACACATTCAAAACAGTCTTTCACATCGACAATATACCGATTTTCTCTCCTGATGAGTAGTGGAGGACTCATAAGTCCCATGCTTGCATTTTGGAAACCTTATACGCATAGATTGCATTGACAGAGCCGCTATAAGATGGGGCCTATTAAAATTACGTTAGCAACACAGATTCGACATAAATCGGAAACATTCGGAGTAGGTGAAGGCTACCATTATTTTTGCTTAATACTCTCAGTATTCCCTCTCTACTCACTTGATTTAGCTGTTCTCGTTCTTAGGAGACCCAACGTCGTCTTGGTCTCATCTAGCCCTATTCTTTGAAAGACCATTCAGCAGCACATGCCATATTCGCCCGACCGCCTAGTTGAACTCGGTCTTCTTCCCTTTTGTAAATTCACCAGAGAATGCCGTGAGCCCCACGCATACTGAAACCATTCCAGGATTCGTACCTGCGTATTTATTCAGTATTTTTTGTTAACTTCATCCTAAAGTGCGGCACGCGCTGCACCGCTGCCATTTGTGCCGAGAATGTTCTATAGCACAAAGACTCCACATCACTGCACGCATGTCCATGTCTGTATAAATCCAATAGATCACATTGCTGCATAAACTAACTGGATGTATGCCTCCCCTTATAGGATATCTGAATTCAATTTCTAGATTTCAACGGAAAACACAACAACATTCCTCATTAATAAACGTTACTGAAACACAAGCAAGTGCTTAGAAAGAATTTAGTCAAGGTTGCTTTTCTATCGCACCAATTCGCGAGTAAGATTGTAATACTTTGTTTGTTCGAACTACCGGTGTAGGTCACTTGGGTGGCCATCTTGTTCTAGCCGGTTGGTCGGCCTCCGGGCCGTGCCAACGGCCCCCAAGCCCATTGTTCCCGGAATATATATATTCTGCCCTAGTACTGCGCCTTCTTTTACCTTAAAGGGAGCCTCGGGATACTACAAAGATTTGCGTAAAGGAGTGCCTAGAATGCCGCAAAGCATTGTTAGACGATATTAATGTGAGCCATACCTACAGTGAGCTGAGGTGATCCATTTTAAGATTTAAATGTGATAGTTAAGACGAATAGAGGGGGAGCATTAATGCTTTATCCTATTTGATGGCAAAAATATAACAAAATGCAAATATAAATTTTTCATTTAATAGGAGCATATACATATACGTCAAATAAAATCTACCACACAAATTTTAATGCAAAAACAAGTGCAAAAAAATTTTGCAGTTTTCAAGACAGAAGTCAACTGGATATCGTAAGCAAGTGGATATCGCAAGTTATATCAACTAAACAAGTGTTTTAGCTAACCGTTTCGCTCACCAGTTTCAAGGTCATCAACGGTAACTGCGTTGGTCTCGTTGGCATGTTAAGTCTGTTGCTACACTGCAACGTCAGAAATGGGTCACATGTTTAATTCGTGAAATGACTTAGAGAAAACGAATTTCACAAAAATGTGTCGCGTCTGAATGCAGCACACTATCGCTCATAGGCACTTTAACGATCGATTCGGAACCAAGATTCCGCCTTTGGGATCACTTTACACATGAATTGGGTAAGAATAAACTGCATTTACAGTCTTCTATCATAATATTTGTGCATGAATATGATAGGCAAGACAGGCACGAATAAAGCAGGATAGAGGACAGTAGACAAAGCTATCTTACCCATCATGTATTCTTCATCCTCAGAAGGACCTTATTCGTCACCACTCTCACTTTTCCAATCGACTCGACACAAATCCATGTCATGTGAATTGAGGACTTCTCTTTCTTTCTTTATTGCTGATGTTAGGCATAAGGTACACGTATAAGAAGTAGGCCTGATGAGTCTTCGAAGCAGGCGGACAGAAGCCCACTTGTCTACGCCTCTTTTATCATGCCTCTCTCCAACGCATCTTCGGTGAGTGTCTTTTTTGCCTCCTACTGCGACTATATGCTCTCCATTGTTGCGTCTCACATTCTGTCGCATGGATGTCGCTCCTCTCATTCTACTCAATCAAAAGCCAAATGAGTATTTGCTGCAAATAATTTCCCACCTTTAATTTACCACTTTAATGACACGTGAACGTCCTGCTCCTCTGCTTCCTTTACGCTTCTCTCATCTTTCCTTAATTCAATCCCAACAGCATTTCTCTTCTGCCTACCCTTATTACCCCATTGTCTGCCAGCGCCCTTTCATCTAGATCAGACTAGTAGAGGTTGGACTAAATCAGGTTGTATCACGCCCTACCCAAAACCAAATCTTACTTTGAAATAGCTCAGCTTTGATTATCATTAATTCTTAATTTCTATCTTTCTCTCCTGTCTCTTTAGTTTGTCCTGCACCACTTCGCCTCAATTTTCGTCTCCTGATTCTCTTATCCTCCACTCAATCCCTCGAAGGTAAAGGCGAGCGCATTGCTCTTACTTCTTACTTCGTAATTTTTCAGCTGGTCGAATTCCCACCTGCCTCTCTCACTGCCTAATTTTTCTCCTCATTTTAGTGGTACCTTCTTATTGGCGCTGCACAAAAACGAGTAAGAATGTGTGCTTCCTACTCTAGACCGCCTACTTCGTTTCCACTGCTTTTCTGCACCTACCTGTCTGTTTGCTTAATTTTGTATGTGTGCCGCTGCCCATATTTGTGTTCGTCCCACGAAAACATATAGGAACACGTGTGTGCGTGCTTGTGTGCTTGTGGCTGCAGAGGGATATTCACCCCATCCTTGCCTACCAACTTGTCCTTATAGGCCTAGGCAACGTAAGATCTCCTTCGGTCGTTTGTAAGGCTGCTAGTTGGCTGCTCATTTGATTTCAACCCCACCCTTCCTCAATACTCCATCATCCACCCATTAACTTACTTCACTCTAGTTAGTTGCTTTTGCACTCCTGTGACTCCACTACTTTCTCCCTTATTTCAGATTGGAATAAACTCAGCACATGAAAATGGCAATTACCCTTCTGTCAGGTTAAAGTAATTTGTATCCTGCAAGCTGCATATAGAGCATAGTAGGAAACGAAGGAGACCCGCACAGAAAATGCTATGGGGTGGGGCACGAGAAAGGAGGAGTAGACAGGAGGGCTCTTCTCCATCCATTTCAAAGACGTCATCGGGCCTACTTCTTATGTGCGTACCATGATACCTAACACCTGATGGGAAGGAAGAGAAGACCTCAATTCACATTGCGTGGAGTTGTGTCGAGTCGATCAGGTGGATTAAATTAGTGATGAGCTACCTTGGATGGTAACGTATAAGGGTCCTGTAAGAATGAGATATGCACGATGGATATGAACCGTTTCGAGTCTTCTCGGAAGGCGCGTTCAGCCAGAAGTTGGAATAAGCATTAAGAAACACGGCAATCGGGGTTGCCACTAGTTTGTGAACACCTCTGTTAACTAAATTGGAGATTAAACGCTGATGCTAGGAGCTTTTGATTGGTATTATGAGTCTGGGCTTACAATTTAAAGTAAATTGGTAAAAGGAGGAAAAATAAAAGGCAATTTTTGTTCATAGTAGGATTTTGCAGGCAAATGGGGCTATCAGATTTAATTCAGTTAATGTGCAAGCAAGAGTCCCTTGTTTCATTTCTTTTAGGGGTGAAAGCCATTTGCATTTGCCCAATTTTTCTAGGAAACAGGAATTCGCTTTTAGGAGAGATGGCCAAAGTTTTGGAGCATGAGGATCACTCATTTCATTGTACTTTCGAATGTGTTAGCCTAATATTTCCCGTTCATTCACACACACGTGGAGGTCGCAGGTGGGATGTCTTCCCATTTCCATTCAGCAAGATGATTTCCGCTTGTACGTCCCAACGGTAAGTCACCAGATTTTGCGTCTCGTTACACAAGGTGAGGAGAAACCAAAGAAAATGAATGTAGTTAAAAAGAGTACAGTTGGTTGTCGGCATAGTGGACTTCACTGTATGAACCCACATCGTTGCTGAGACGATATTTTCACTCCACTCGTGAATTCTGTTGAAGTGTACTCGAATCAAGACTACAAAACGGGCTCAATCACAGCGGCTAGCAGTGAAAGGTACGGAATTGAGAGGTGGAATTGCTGAATTCGGTATGAATGAATGTACTGGTGAATTCTGTTGAAGTGTACTCGAATCAAGATTATAAAACGGGCTCAATCACAGCGGCTAGCAGTGAGAGAGGACGGAAGTGAGAGGTGGAAGTGCTGAATTCGGTATGAATGAATGTACTGGTGGATTGTGACACGACTCACTGCCTCGAAATATTGACAAGCAATTGAGAATGCTTGTGTCAAATGAAAGCGGAGATCTGCTTTTTTTGGTCACAGTGCGTCGGTTGCTTCCCATTCTGATGTGCTTCATTGCCAGAATACCAATGAAGGTGAATGATGTCTCTGTTATGGTGCACTGTAGTATCGCGGGATGTAAACAACGTTCGTATACACTTTCATTTGCGGCAAGCATTCACGATTGTTTGACATTGTCTCGAGGCAGTCAGGAAAAAGCATGATGGGTTGCCAACACATTCCTGTGCACCAAACGCAGTCCCTCCATTCCTCTCTTCTGTCCACTTTCGTTCTGACAGTATGCGCCTTTCGATGAGACTCGAGACAGCTAGCTTACCTGTTCCCAGGGATCATTCCGGCTGGTCTAGCACAAACATGCCTTTTTCATAATAAAGCATAATCTGCTACGAGTGTTTCATCGCACTGGGTGTTGACAGCACTCTGGGAGGCTGAATTTCTTTGCTGACTCTGTCTAACCACAATCAGCTGGGATTAATTCTTGCACGTTCACAGTCGCTGTATCTATGAGTCGCCCAAAGCTATTTGGTATTTTTGGCGAATGAATGCTTCTCTTCTCTACGAGAATTCAATAAACTGCTTCTAGTCTTCCCCTTAGACGTTGAAAACTTCTCTTCATGGAATAAATGTGTATTGGTGCAGCTTGGAGCAATTTTGTGCTATTACTGAAGCATGAGACGAATTGTTCGGCATCATGTTTGTTGCACGGTGAAGCATCCTTTTTGGGGACCAATTTGAACCGTATTAGGTGAAAAGTTATGCGTGCTTTCACTACGGGGTATAAATCATCCTTCAGAAGCGTGAATCCCCAAATGATACAGACGCTCTACCTGATAGACCAGCCGCAGCACAAACAGATGACGCTATAGTGAGTGCCACACTCTCAAGGAAACTTACTAAATATCGCCTATTTAACAAACATACAGGGCGGAAGTTGACGAAACCTCTTCCAGATGATGCAGCTGCAGAGTATCATTAGCTTATCGACCTCTGAAGTGATTATTTGCATTAAAAACGGTAGCGCAAACAGTTCTTTATGAGCTACACGAATAAATTGGGCCGAATTAAAAAAAATGAAACTTTTAAAACCGTGATTTTGAAACTCTTCTGTCCCTAAGGAACCAGAATAATTTACACTGTCGACAGAGAATTTACAAGACCAAGCATTTTTACAAGCAAGCAAGAGACATGGAAATGCTTGCTTGGATTTAACAATCACTGTGAGAAGAAATGTGTGAGAATTTATTACTCCTAGGTGGGTACATACACTGCGGCACTGATATGGGATGAAATGGTAGGGAGAGAGGTCATTACATTAGCAAAGACGGAATGCATTTCCAGGATCGCCTGTATAAGCTGTGTTGCATAGCCTGCTTGTTTGTCTACACATCCGCACATAATTTTAATGTCGACGATTCTGATTCGCCAAATTAGCGCATTGTTATCTTTTACACTAACTAACGCCTAATGTACTCGAAAGAGACGCCTTTTGATAAATAAGTCCTGTGGAGGTTACAAGTTCAGATAAAGTGTTACCGACAGCATCTGTATCAATGGAGCTTGCTGTTTCTCGAAGCAAATTTGAAAATTGTGCTTTGATATCAAGAAAGTGAAATTAGTTCAACTTATTAAAATTTAACTGTGATCTGGCTTTGTAGTGAAGAGGCATTAATAAAATCAACCGATTTGATCCTGCCTTGCCAGCACTGACCAAAACAAAAGAGTGTGGATAGCCCGCTGTAATNTTCTCGAAGCAAATTTGAAAATTGTGCTTTGATATCAAGAAAGTGAAATTAGTTCAACTTATTAAAATTTAACTGTGATCTGGCTTTGTAGTGAAGAGGCATTAATAAAATCAACCGATTTGATCCTGCCTTGCCAGCACTGACCAAAACAAAAGAGTGTGGATAGCCCGCTGTAATAAGAGAAATTTATTTAAAAGCATTGCATCGCGCAGCCAAGTCAACTGCACAAAGTGGCGAATAACCGCGTTATCATAAAGGGGAATAGAACATGTCGATCGGTCATTTTATCTAGTCTCACTATATTTGTGTAATACAACAAATCTATCTGAACCAAGCTATAGCAGAAGATGAGTGATGACCAAATTGACGTTTTTACTGTAACAACAGGAATTCAGCACAGCGGAAGAGGAATTTCTCGTGATTGGTTTTATCATAGGAAATGCAAACGAGATTGAGTTGACCGAATCTGTGCACGAGAACTTTGTCATGCCTCCTGGACGAAACTGCAAGTCGCTGAGCATATCTCAAGACGAACAAAGCCTTGTATGCGAACGGATTTAACTCCCCTCAGTACCAAACAGCATGACCGTGAGGCCAATCTCAGCTTTTCACCCAAAACAGCACAAACAGATGCCCTGGAAAAGTTGGCTTACTGAACAATAAAAACACAATGCTGGATGACTTGCATTAGGCAAGAATGAACTTGGAATTTAGCTTTAGACAATGCCAATGTTCTTTTATTCAATGGAAGATTTTTTGCAGTTAGGCAAATTCACTTAGGTGGGAAAAGCATTTTGTCGGCAAAACAGTTATGCTGCCCTAACCGATTTAAGGATGCAATGTTGGTGGCCGCTCAGGAATTGATCCCCGCAAAATGTGATTTAATAGAATCAACACTGCCCCCTCCTTTCCACAGTGTCGTCGATATCTTTTGTGATAAAACTACTAGAAGTTATTTTCGCACTAAGTCCACACAAAATCGAAGCCTTGAACATAGAACCCACGGACACGACCAGGTAGATTCTGGCACTGTGACAATAGGAATCGAGAACGGCGAAAATGGGATTCTTTAAGATCTTTATTGTCGTAGTAATAGCATGTCCCATTCTAGATATTACACCTTTGCCATGCCTCCTAAACAGCAGTGAAAATCGTGGAGCGCAAAAAACCTTACATGCAAACGATCTTGGTTTTTCTCAATGCCACACTGTATCATGACTCAGATGTTAAACATATTCACTGACATTCTTGCACGCATCATTTTCCTCAAATCAAGCGCATTAGACTGGACAGCAATGGATGCATTGACTGCCACCCAAAATACAAAAAGCCATTTTCATTTAACTTGAGCAATAACGATAGTCAAGCCAATCAATGAATTGCATCAGAATGAACCAACACGCAAAACCATCCTCTCGCACTGCTCGCCGCTGTGCAAGGGCCAATTTTAGAGTGTCGGCTCGAGTATGCTACTAAAGAAGCCACAAGTGGAGTGGAAGTATAGTTTCAGCAAAGCCGTGGGCACATACGGTGAATTTAGCTGTACCATCACGCAACTGTTTCCCTCTCAACTCCTTGGGTCCTTTCTAATGCTACCTCACCAGCTCATTTATCTGATACTGCTTTTGTATTTGCTTGTTTAAGCCATGAACTGTACAATCCGGCGCCCCATTTCATGTACATTACAAAAAAATCGTCTTGCTGATGGAGATGGAAAAACATCCAATTCGCGATCTTAAACTGTGTGTACAGAAGAGGGAACTACCAAGATGAGGGACCTGCATGCTCCACAATTCTGACCATTTACACCAACACAAAATGTATGTTTTTTAGTAAATTTGGTCCCAACCGAAAGGCATTTACTCCAAAAGAAAAGAAACTGTGAAGCTTTTGAGTGTCAATTGGCTGAGTTGACTCTGAACATCTCAAAGGCGGGCACAATCCACGTTTATGGGCAGAATATTTCTAGCTGCGTAAATCTCATTTACCCTTTCCTACTTTCATCCCTTTCCCTTGCCTTAAAAGTCCTAAGCCCTAATGTCAATTGAAAGTCCTTAAGGATAGAGTTTTGCCCTTTGAAGTGATTGGGGAAAAGAAGTTAAATGAGGCGTATTCGAAGCAGGATTAAACATGATCGCTATGCCTCGTGGGTCTTTTTCCAACAAGACTCGAAACAGTTCATTTGTTCAAAAATGACTTGATAATGACTTACCTAGAATCCGTTGCAAGTGTTCTATGTCAGAAGATGCCCACGACATTGGAGAATAATAATCTGCAGAGCTGACTCTTTTTAATCGCATTTTACAGGGGTTAATTTTTGCATGTCTACAAGCGCTGCATCGACGGATAAAATGCTTATCTTCTCTGAGTGATCCCATCAGCAACCAGAAGTCCCATCGTTGTCAGCTACTCTGCTGTGCAGGTATCTTTTACTGCATTGCGGTTGACGCACATCGACGACGAGTGCAATTGAAAGGGTCTTGTCTGTACCTGGCACTGCAATTGCACGCCTTGCACTCATCTTCTCAGCACTTTCAAAAGAGAACACGGTGACATTGTTTAGCCCACAGTGGACGTAATATTATGTGCTTGCATCACGAGCTTAACGCCTGCATTGATAGCGTGGCAACAAATCCAACTTTACAGTTGTCTGATGGGAGGAATCGAGTTATAGGCACATGGTCGCTATCCTACACCAGCAGCCCCGTCGTTGTGAGTATGAACGTTTGTGATGTGCTGCCGACGTCGACTGTAGCGGCAGATGCGCTAGCAGTGGAAAATTGACAGTGAGGGTAGCAACAGTACTTTGCCGTTTAGTGTGTCTGCATTTGCCCTCGTCAAGCTTAGGACCAGCTGTCTCTGTGTATTATAGCAGGGACTAATCACGCTCAGGTCGACACACCTCTCATGGGCATTCATGGGCAGCTGCATACGAGACTCAATTCGATCGCAAATGAGGCACGGAGTTGAGGTGGCTTTACATACCCTTGGCAATAAGTTGGTACTGATTATGCCATCTGCGGAGAGGAGGCTTCCTCTCAATCACATGCTTTAGTCGGATACTTGTCAGGGCAGCTATAAAAGTTCATCCTTTCGGGGTGGTCTCACTCGTCGTCATAGGTAATGTAGTGCCTAACGCCCCTCCTGATTGTGAACAGCAATAAACTAGTTTTGCATATGCAAGTGCTTGAGCTGCAACCAATACTAAACGACCTCGTAGAAGATGTTCTTATTGACCGACTGATCATTAAACACGACTAAGTCAGCAACGAAGCACACTTTGAGGGTACAAGCCACCATCAAACGCAACTGCCTCTCCATCTATCCACCCTGCAACTTGTGCACGCTTATTTAGAGTGATTGGTTGACAACTGACTAACACCTATTAGTGGAGCATTGTAAGGAAGTGAGTGGATGTATTATGCAATCCGGGGTTCTCGCAAAAGTTGCAGCAAAACAGGAGCTGCATGGGACAAAACGTGAAAGTGGTCAGTATTTTTTGAATCGCAGACAAATGACAGTTCACTTAGCGATGGCTAATTTTAGGCTACCTCACTAGGCCCTAACTGAATCACTTCAAAGTGTGGAAGCAGCACGCTTGCTATTTACACTTGAATTGGTGTTTAGAGCATAATACATCATTTTAAGCCACTTCAAATGCAAAAGTTTTCGACCTGCGCTTTAGTCATTCCGCATAATAATCTTTGGTAATGACAAAATAAGGTGCTTCATTTCGACCCCCATTTTAGCCATCTGTACACCAAGCTTGGGTCCCAATAAAGGTCCACATTCAATTACATGTACCATAAGAAGCAGAACATTTGTAACCAGTTAATCAACTGGATAAATGCCCCTGTAACCAATAAATTTATTTAAAATTTCGAGCTCGTTAGCAACGTAGTGGGGATGCTTTGCAATAAAGGGAGTTCTGTTACATACGGGGTACACAATTTACTCGATACACTAAGTGAGAATTCACCAGTGGTGAATGTCAATGAAAGATGTTGTAGGGAATGACAGCTTAAAATTAATAGAAAACTAAAAGAAAAATGTACTTTGCGTGTCAAGTTTTTAACAGTAGTTTCATTTAAAAAAGACAACATAGCCACTTATATAGGCCTTGTAAAAAGGCGCAGCGAATTTTGAGATGATTCGCATGGAAAGCGAGAGCAATTGTCAAATCCACGGTGACTCTGGTTAGGTTAGATCTGCTGTGTTTTTAGAGAACAGCCTAGAGCCACCTGCTTTTGTCTCTTCACATACTGCACAGCCTTCCATTCATATCGAATATTGGAGACATTTTGACGTCGGCAAATTTTAACACTTCTCGGAATGTAAGAAAGCTTCTGACGCTGTAATCTTCATTGTAGCCCCTTAAAGACGAAATGTGGTAATACTTGGTCAGTTCACACACGTTTAGCAAATCCAAAGGGATTGGGTTTACTGCACATTCACGATTTAATCACTTGGAGTGGAATTTCAAATATAACACTGTTTAAGCGAATAGCATGCCTCTTAGTCTGTTATTTGTCATGTGCCCGTCTGCTAAACTTTTAGGCTCAATTTTACTTCACTAATTCATATTTTCATCTGCTTATGAGGTACTCTTGATTGCGTCCATTTTTGGCATTTATTTATTTCATCAAAGCAGATTGAGTTCCAATAAATTTAGTTTTGGTGGTACTTGTCACTGCGCAGGTCTCTAAGTCGAGAAATTTGATGTATAGAAAATTGGCTTTTACCACTTGTTTGTGGTTCCTTAACTTGCCCTAAAAGTCGATGGTCTTCGCGTATTTTACCAACGCAATGCAAAACATGAGGGTTTCGACGAGGGACTGCCTGCCTTTAAGTATGTCTGCTGATTGGTAGCAATAATCGGCTCAAAATATAGCAAGGTATCAAGTATGAGATTTGGATGCACTTAATTTAAAATTTTAGCATAGATAGCGCCCAATGCAGTTGCATAAATGTTGTAGGTGTGGAGGCGAAGGTGGCGAAGGCAGAGCAAACGAAGACAAGCGCCGAAAAAATGAAGAAGTCTAGGATGTTTTAAGCGCTTCCAAGTGCGCGCAAAGCACTGCATTCGACTTTTTCGACTCCATATTTGTGGTTGGAAGAAAAACTAGATGCTGCAGTGAGGAATTGAAGAATTCGTAGACATTAGTTGAATCACACTACCACTAGCTTACGAGAAGCTTTCAAAATTCGTCTTACCAGCTTCACCTAAGTTATCTTCCAATCTTCCATTTCAAAGACAAGAAAGCCTTTTTAAGAGTGAAACGCGTTTAATAATTTGTGAGTTATCAGTGGCTTCCTATGCTGATAGCACACTACTTGGACAAATGATGAGCAGCAGGTTGTGTAAGAACCTCTACCAATGCCTCAGAAAACATCTGCTCTGTAGAGGAACCCACCTCTTGACTATGGAGCTAAAGCTTTCTCTGTGACAGGGCGTAACTGTATCGCTGACTGACATCACTCCTAATCGCGATTGTCAAGTTGAAGAATAGGAAGGTATTACTGCCATCACTCACCTCTATGTAGCCTAAACTTTGTACTAAACGCCAGATTTCACTTGCTACCTGCGCCGCCGATTCCGAGTGGACGCAGAGAGGTGAATAAAGAGTCAAGTTTTCTTTTATTTCTCTTGCTTATTCAGTGCTTTAAAGTGAAACAGAAGAACCGTCGACACCAACCTTCACACCATTGCTTGTTGTCGACCCGGCGTTTTATACGTGCTGCTGTAAAGGCTGCCGCATGATCAGCACTGAGGGCAGTGCAGCAATGCTACGAGTTCCACTGGAACTAAAATAAAAGGTGCGCGTGAATAGGCCAAAAGTTAGGCTCCACCGAAAGTATGCAATGGAACTGACCGTCATGAATAGGAGCAGATAAAATGCGGGCGGTCAATTGAATGCGTGTCATGATTCCGTCCGCAACTGCAATGGGGTGCATGCTGCCAGAAAAGCAGTATCGAGACACTTGCACAAATTGAGGTCTTAAATTGAGCTCACTTTGTTGCATCTCCAATGCCACACGCAATGATGTGGGTAAGACCGAATTAAATGCATAGAACCTTCCTTCAACTATGAGCCAGGTGGCATCATTTTCACAGCGTGTCTTCATCAATTCCACTAATTGCAGCCTTTGAAATTATCCATTCATTCATTCACTCTTGAAGTACCAAATAGAACACCTCGACAGTAATGACAATAATTTCTAAATTGCGTGCCTGCAGCCATGCAATCACATCGAAACACCAATTCCTTGAAAGTGAAAAATACAACGCAAATGCAGTGATAGATATTGCATCTGATAAGTGCAAGTCTGCCTTCGCTGTTGATGGTGTGCCTTGCATTGTATTCTCCCCACCATGGGCTATGTCTGGAGGTCCACCATCAAACCTACTACAGCAAACTGTGCATGTCGTCTAAGGAGCTGATAGAGCTTTAAACGGGCTTCCAATCAATTTCTAAACAAGCAAACTGTGCATGTCGTCTAAGGAGCTGATAGAGCTTTAAACGGGCTTCCAATCAATCCCTACACCAATCATGAAAAGATAAGCAGGTCATGCTTGAGATTTTATCACTAGCGCAGCCATCCGGGCATTACATCTGTTGTCGTATTATTACTCCACTGACAGCGCGACACACCGACCCCAACTACAAAGGCTACGCACTTCCTCACACTTTTGATCAAATGTGCCGAGGTTTGATGCACCACCATGTCAAGATTATGGCTGAGCTTGGGTGCAAATTCGTTGCTACTGTAGAACAAAAAAAGCTCGTTGGGGGAAATTTATGCCATACGGTATTTGATTTTGGACAGAAAATGATTGCGTCAAAGTGCAGTTCTACTAAGAAGTTCCCATGCGAGGTGCCTGATAATCAGATGACCACTATTTGTAACTTAAAAACATCCACTTGTAGTTCCTTATTCCACTCACAAATAGGCCTCACCACTCACCCAAGAGAATGTCTTTACCATTACTGATTTCAAATCGAGTGTGCAGGCAGCGTGTGGATAGTAATTTATTGAACAGAACTTTATCCCTTGAGACAAAACACAGTTAATGGGGCAAAGCGATCATTTTTGCAAAAAAATAGCTACCTGACATGTTTACCAAAGAAACCCACCAACCATGGGCTGCACCGGTCGATTTTAAAGCAAGGTGTCAGGCTAGTGCAGTGCGGAAGCTTTTTCATTCTATCGCACCCTCTTTTTTAAAGCAGTGTTCATCGCAAAGTTGGTGTGCTTAAGACACTTGTCTTGAACGCGCACCGAGAAGAACCAATAGCCGGGTTTTGTTGTTGATCAGTTCCACATCACTATGAAGAGAAAATGGTATGCAATGCCAAATTAGTCCTATTTCAGCTTCCCGACTGAGGGAATATTCAATTCACAGCTTGCAGACCTTAATTGTTCTTTTGCAGGAGTGATGCTTCGCACTTACATCGAGGCAAACCACCGACTATGGCCCAATTTCGGCTAGAAGGTGGTCATCGGTTCCTATCAAGGCGACAGTTATGTTTGTAGTGACGACTTTAGCCATTTAACCTGCTAATTATATTATATGCCGATTTTCTTCCCTCTTTTCAATTGTAGTTTGAATGGGCGGAAATGGGGAGATATGCATCAATTATGCACAGCATAAGGCTGTCCCTATCACTGGGAATTGGAGCAGAGACTAATCACTCACTAATCGCTATGCCTCCATGTGGCTTTCAACTGATTTACGTTAGATGTGCTGTTCAATTTTACCATGATGCAGCAGGTACGCTAAATCATTTATGTAGGAAGACTATCTGAGGCCACTTCAAAGATGGCATTCACTGTAGGCACGGATGATTGGCTGAAAATTTTCAACTTTGAAGTCAGATCTTGTAGGATGCATGGTAACTGAGTGATATTGTGGTCAGATGGATTTTAAGATTGGTGGAAATTTGTTGACTGGTGCTGTGGGGCTGGTCATAGCAGCACTGTTTGCAGTGTGATGTTTGTTAGTGAGGCTGACGCCCGCGTGAGGAGCACAACCATAGATTACATGCTGGATGCTTAGCTTCCGACGAAGGTTGTGGGGTGAAATCGGACGTGTCGCAACTATAATTTTATCAAGCGTGATAGCGTTCTGGCGATGTAAGGTGGACTTGCATCCCATTGTATTTTGGCGCACGCAGCCAGCCCTATTATTTTGCCTTCTTTCTCTACCATTCAAGGCTTGCTTTAAGATCGTTTTACCGGTGTATGCAAAGGTTTATCCTCTGTTAATTGTAGATGAAATAGACAGGAATGGGGAGATATGCAGTACCTTTTACGGCTTAAGGCTGCAGCTACTCACGTCAATTGGAGCAGAGACCAATCGCTCACTAATCAACATACCTTTGAGTAAATTACAGTTTGCCTTCTGTAGTTGCAGAGACGGTAATATTTGATATTACATTTTACAAATTCCACATAGGACGGCTGTGCACGCGACGTACTCCAATTGCAATGGAGGCACCAAGTTGGAGCTGTCTCACTGATCACTTGGCATTGAGTTTTATAAAAATGCAGGCATCTGCAGAGAGGTGACTGTCCACCGATTAAGCGTTGGGCTTAGTGCTCCACCAGGACAAATTGGATAGTAGTTCTTTTTTGTTGGTCTTGCTTGCCCCCACCAACAATGGAGCACGTGTAGTGTTTCGCGATAGTGAAATTTGATGAACTGAAGTCGCATTTTGGAGTGGGTGTGCTGCATCTTATCGAATTACTTGCCAGAAAATCAATGCTCAACGAATTCGCAGCAAATATTCTTACCAAGCGATCGATCGATTAATTAACGCGAGTGAGTCAGCAGTAAGCACATCTAGTAAGCGCGTGTACGGGATCGGGAAGAGTAGCTAAGCGCACTGTACAGGAATGTGCATACATCTCAGTTGCCTTGCTGCTAAAGAAATCAACTAGTCCTCTCAATGCGCGTACTCGTGACCAGCGTGTGGTAAGCTAACGCTTGTACTGGTAGCCAAATATCGCCAAGTTGATACATTATCGTGTTTAATTTGACTTCGAGTGTCACATGAAAGGCTGAAAATCAAATTTTCTAAGCTTGGCATCTTAGTCATTTACTTGTTTAAATAAGGAACTTGTTTATCTTTTCAAAATACCAAGCATAGAATTTTTAAAGTATTAGTACATCAAAAAGCCTCTGCACATGTCTGGAGATCTATGTGAAGATCCGGGACCTGGGTTTGGTCGGCACTGCTGCGTCTGATTTCCACTTTGTACTTAGTAGAGCAGTTACGTAAGTACCCGCTGTGAAGAGTATTTATTTGTTTAGTGCAAATGTGTTCAAAGCATTGACTGGCACAAAAATGCAGCTAAGACATTTCAGGCTTGCTAGTTTTACAGTTTTGTATTGTCTATGGTGGAATGCTCGAGTTTCGTTAATGAATTTGCTTAAATTCTGGCGTAGATCAGGTCTTTGTAGTATAGACGTTTTCTTCAGTACGGCTACAATAAATGATCCTGGTGGATACAGGTTATTCTCAAATTAAGGCAAAAGGTGTGCTATCAGATTCGTCTTATTCGTTAGCGTTTCGTCTGTGGTTAGGGAGGTAACCTGCCGATTTAATGGGCTTGTCTCTCAAGAACAGTTGAACTGATTAAGACGACTTTGGATAGTGGATTCCATCGCAGTTGCTTTTAACAGCCATAAAATTAAAGCGGGAAATCCTAACCCTATCTTTCCATTCTACAAGAATGGGCGAATATGTTGGGGAAAGGCAGCGAATAATCTAACAGTTACGGCATGTGATTTTGCCGCATTTCGACTGCTTTTACATTATCAAACTCAAAGGATGAATTTTAGTTATTGTAGCAGCTGAACGTGAAGGCTTGCTTATTGCCTAAATCTCCATAGGAATTTCTTCCCTTGGGTCTAGTCAAGAAAAATATTACTGGCTTTAATGAAAATGAGAACAAGCAGCCGCGTGCTGGCTTTGCTGAAGCGGTGTAGAAGTTCGAACTTCTGAGGACGTTAGGTGGGTTTGGATATGCATCATACACTTTTTTCCACCGAATAGGGTAACAAATAATGATGGAAATTGTCTCAGCGTAGGAGTTAGAAGGAGTGCGTTTTAATTTGGGCTTTAAATCACCAAAACGCAATTTTGTGCTTTTTTCTCCCCGTTATTTCATTGAGACTTGCATGTGGGAATCTCATTTAACTTTGGGCAAATCTCATCTCTCCAACAGCGGTTCATCAATGTTATAGGAGAGCTAAGAGCTTTCCGGCATGACGGCAATTTCTTCGCTTCCATGAAGGCCTTTCTCTTCTTGTTTCTCAGTTGCAAAGGATGTGGTGAACGCCTCCGCTGTACAGTGCAACCACCGGTGAGTTGAAAGAGTTTGTGATCTTTCATTGCCCATTTTGACAGCGTGTAATCATTTTCTTGAGGCCGCGAGCTACAGTGCCGAAGCAGCGAGTACGTATGCGAGGCAGACGATCAAAAGTTTGCTGCCTCGGTGGAACTTCAGGTGTCAAATAATGGGTCCCCTCCTAGTCTTCTCTTTGTCGTGAGTGCAGATGATGCTCAAACAATTATTTTGCTGGGTAGGAACTGCAGTAGGTGTTTACCTCCACTATCAACACTGACCGTATTTGTTGTCTTGATTTTTGCAAATGGGTTTGATGTCGATTGTGTGCCTTTTATTCGTAGTCGGTTTGCTACAGTGTTACAAGTAGACTAATCAGTAAAATAATTCTTCGGTAGTAATTGAGCTATAGATACTGTGGATTTTGTGAAACTTAATGAAAATGGAGTGGGTGGGAGTCATGCTACGTAAGCTAATAATATCATTTCTGTAACGTGCTATGTGAACCTTTACTTAGGCGCATTTTAAACAGTGAGTTTTTCTTGAGCTGAACAAAAGCTAGCCGATGCAACACGTTAGGGTGGTGCTATCCAATCTCCCCAAAATGAATCCTTGGTGACTTATCTTTCCTATGTCACAACTTTCCGCTTTCTTGTTTCTTCATTTGATTCCAGTGGAGTTGACATTAGCACCTGATTTTTCCTGAAGCTTCAAAATCTCGTTTATTTTGGGTTAACGAAGGCAGGAGAGGAACTGCAGTAGGTGTTTACCTCCACTATCCACGCTGGCCGTATTTGTTGTCTTGATTTTTGCAAATGGGTCTGATGTCGATTGTGTGCCTTTTATTCGTAGTCGGTTTGCTACAGTGTTACAAGTAGACTAATCAGTAAAATAATTCTTCGGTAGTAATTGAGCTATAGATACTGTGGATTTTGCGAAACTTAATGAAAGGCAAGCTAATAATATCATTTCTGTAATGTGGTATGTGAACCGTTTACTTAGGCACATTTTAAATGATGGGTTTTTCTTTAGCTGATTAAAAGCTAGCCGATGCAACACTTTAGGGTGGTGTTATCCAATCTCCCCAAAATGAATCCTTGGTGACTTATCTTTCCTATGTCACAACTTTCCGCTTTCTTGTTTCTTCGTTTGATTCTAGTGGAGTTGACATTAGCACCTGATTTTTCCTGAAGCTTCAAAATCTCGTTTATTTTGGGTTAACGAAGGCAGGAGGACGATTGTTTTAAAAGGGCAGCAACTAATTTTTGCCTTAAGCTAGTGCATTCAAATGATACTTTTTCATGAGAACTGGTTATCGTGCGGTTCGGCTTAAGTTTTACTCCGTTGTGGAGCTAGCTACGAGACAGTCAACTACACACAAGAAAACGTTGGAATTGTTTGCTGCAGGCGCATACCCTCTTTGTCGTAATGAAACCTTGGTATGAGATGAAATTCGGCCTAGTTAGTTATCAGAACAATAATCTGTGATGGATAAATTGGCGTGGGCGATCTAAGATGCTCTTGACGTCCACTGGGTTACGCCGTCTATAATTGAGAATAAATTAAACACTGCATCCGTTTGACACTCAGTGAGGATACTAATAACGGATGGTAGGCCAGCCTATGTGCTGAGTTCGGCAAGGTGTCTGCTCATTGTTATTTGCATACAGATGTGGATTCCTCCATAGCGTTTAATTTGCAGGCGTTCTTTTTAGTTGAGTTTCTATTATCATCCTCAGTTTGGGGTTTAAGTCTACTCATCCTTACCTCATTGTGGATTGTTCTCATCTGCTCAGTGGCTTTTATTTGATGCCTCCATATTGTGTCAACTATTCATTTCTACCTCGCCGTAGCCTTGCTTTCCCTACAGACAAGGCTGGGGCTGCGTTGCTAGTGAGGGCTCTAGTGTCCCAGCCAGCTCTTCCAATCACGTGTTTGCTTTTATCAGTTCTCAAAAGACATGCTGGCGGCGGAAAGATTGAGACGCTTGTCGTACATTTTCTAAACCGGAACTAGGCAAATTCGCGGTCTTTTTAAAGCAGCCACATAACCAGATTGGCTTTGCACGCCTCATCTATAATGGTCCTTTGGTAACAGATTCTCGTCTTCTACACACCTTGAGCTACATCACTATGAGTCAGCAGAGAGGAGAGTAAGGTGCAAAATTGCCCATCCATCTCCATGTACTCAAAGCTTAACGTACACGGCATACAGAGGAAGGTGGATACAATATGGGCTCTGTGCGTATCTGCAATGATGGAGATGGTAGGAAGTACGCACAGTGGCTTGAATCTTTGCATGTGGAACCTGCATCTGTGTTACCGTTTTGCAGCCAAGTATTTCGTTTGTAGTATGGTTAGTAGGCATCCGTGCATGGATGCAGTCATGTTGGTGTTGCCACTGGTGACATCTCACACTCTTTCTCCACCTGCTTCTTCCAACAATCAACAACTAGTTACGCTTCCTTGTACAGTTGCTGAATGATCGGTGAATCAGGACAAGAGTGACAGAAAAGGTGGTAACACAGATGCAGCATTAGGTAGGGGTGGTGATTACTTCATCGTAGAACTGGCAATCAACGTTAACAGAGGGGAGTAAATG
>LWMK02000471.1:30210-49300 GCA_001693075.2 Taenia saginata
GGCTGTTTACCCTCTTGCGTATTGAGACCTGCCACATACTTGCCCGGATTTCAGTAGTAATGCTACAGACAACATGACAAGGGTTGCAATTCAGTTTGAGTCGTGTACTTGACCGCCACTATTAAGAGTGGTGCAAATGGCCATCCGACCAGGCTGAGGCAACCAAGCATGCTACGCCTTTAGCCATCAGGTGTGCACTGCAGCCCAGAGGCAGAGCTCATTACGTGGCGACAGGCTCTCGCAGGTGCATGTGCATCGTCTGTTATTTGACGGGTTATCTTGCGCCCTCAATGACGACAGTCAGGATGCAATTGGTAGTGCAAGTGTCAATGGTGTTCCTGAAGTCCAGTTTACTTCCTTCTAAGGTTAGGACGTCTGTTCTCCTCGAAACCGTTCCCACGTGTTGCTCCGATTCCTTGTCCTCCACACCCTCTTACTTAGGAGTGACAGCACGCTAATTTTGAATGCNTGACCAGCAAAAAGGACTGCTTTCTAATTTGTCCTTGTGGATTGCCAAGTCCAACGCTTAATTGGAGTACGGCCCCCTCTCTGCAGATGTCCACATTTGCAAAAGCTCACTGCCAAGTGATCAGTGCGACAGCTCCAACTTGGTGCCTCCACTACAACTGGACTACTGCGCGTGTACAGCTGTCCTATGTGGGGTTTGCGAACTGTACCAATAAATAGTATCGTCTCCACAACTACAGAAGGCAAACAGCAATTAGCTCAAAGGTATGTCAATTAGTGAGCGATTAGCCCCTGCTCCAATTGACATGAGCAGCCACAGCCTTAAGCTGTATAAGGTAATGCACATCTCCCCATCCCTGTCCATTTTACCTACAATTAACAGAGGTTGAAACTTTGCATACATCAATAAAACGATTTTAAAGCAAGTCTCGAATGGTAGAGAAGGAAGGCAAAATACTAGGGCTGGCTGCCTACACCAAACAACAATAGGGTGTAGGTCCACTTACATCGCCAGAAAGTTACCACACGTGGTAAAATTAGTCATGAGGCGTCAGATTTCACCCCACAACCTTCGTTAAAAGCTAAACAGCCAACATGTAATCCATGGTTGTACTCCTTACGCGGCTTCAGCCTCACCAGCAGCCATCACACTGTAAACAGTGCTGTTAAAACTTGGTGCCTCCACTACAACCGGACTACGTCGCGTGTACAGCTGTCCAATGTGGGGTTTGCGAACTGTACCAATAAATAGTATCGTCTCCACAACTACAGAAGGCAAACAGCAATTTACTCAAAGGTATGTCAATTAGTGAGCGATTAGCCCCTGCTCCAATTGACATGAGCAGCCACAGCCTTAAGCTGTATAAGGTAATGCACATCTCCCCATCCCTGTCCATTTTACCTACAATTAACAGAGGTTGAAACTTTGCATACATCAATAAAACGATTTTAAAGCAAGTCTCGAATGGTAGAGAAGGAAGGCAAAATACTAGGGCTGGCTGCCTACACCAAACAACAATAGGGTGTAGGTCCACTTACATCGCCAGAAAGTTACCACACATGGTAAAATTAGTCATGAGGCGTCAGATTTCACCCCACAACCTTCGTTAAAAGCTAAACAGCCAACATGTAATCCATGGTTGTACTCCTTACGCGGCGTCAGCCTCACTAGCAGCCATCACACTGCAAACAGTGCTGTTATGACCAGCCCTGCAGCACCAGTCAACAAATTTCCACCCATCTTAAAAGACATCTCACCACAATATCACTTAGTTTCCATGCAGCTTACAAGATTTGGCCTCAAGGCTGAAAATTTTCAGCCAAGCATCCGTGCCTATGGTGAATGCCATCTTTGAAGTGGCCTCAGGTAGCCTTCCTACATAAATAATTTAGCGTAACTGCTGCATCATGGTAAAATTGAACAGCACATCTAACGTAAATCAGTTGAAATCCACATGGAGCGGCATGCAATGTATTTAGCAGATCAAATGGCTCAAGTCGCCACTACAAACACAACCACCGCCTAGGGAAAAACCGATTGACTGCCCTTTAGCCGAAATTGTACCATAGGCCTCCAAATTGGAAATCCTTAGGGTACTCAGAAGAACTCAACCTTTGTAGAGGTGAGTTGTCAACAATTCTGTGCTAAGTTACCCAATATATGAGGAAGTTAATTAATAGCTAAAGCCAATTTGAGCTTTAAATACTTGCCCACAGACAGTTAGTATGGACCTCTTGACCCGGTCATAAGTATACGTATAGCGTGGAATCAGTACCTTTTATGCCGTGTCTCAAGCATGTTTGGTGACTGCACATGAGAGGTGAGCACACGAATGAGTTTGTCTGATGGACTAGAAGTCGTGTAGATGGTTTGTCGCTATCATTATTCGCAATTGATATGTATTCAATGCGAGAACTACTAAATGCGGGCCCTGATATTGTCTCTTCGTATGGACAAGAAAGTGAAAACACCTAAGCGGATGACTCACGATTTCGAGTGGTGTGCACAGAGGTGGGGAGGCAGATGACTTAGGCGACGCAGGTGTTTTCCATTACGCTTAGGGTACTACATAAAAATGAACACGTCTGTAACTCTTCGCCTGCTTGATGTGCTTCTGCAACTTAGACACAGTAAACAGCAAGAAATCACTCCATGACAAGAGGACCGCTTCACAAGTAATGGCCTACGAGGGTGTAGATGTAGATGTAGACGTTTGGAGAAGATGTGTAAAAGTGGGGCCTGTTACGAATCGACGGCAAGTTGTGTGTCGCATATCGCAATTATCAGTTCTGCGGCAAGTAGATCCCACCTAATTAAACAAGTAGAGTCTGACATTGGTCAAAAAACACACTGATGAATGATATGATGTAGGACGAGGAATCCGCTTTTCATTGTAAACATTAAGGATAGTTGCTGCACAGAGGAGGAGGGAGAAGACAGAGAAGAAGAGAATGACGAACCCATTCAATTTACCGGCCCCTTTTGTTGCACAGAAGGAACTGAGTAGTTCCGTAAGTGTGGCTTCGCCTTCTTTATTTTTCTTTTTACCTCTTTACTGCGTACCATTTATGCAATGGTTGATGGCACTTTTACTTTGCTTACTGTATTTTCTAAAGAACTGAAATGATGAGCAAAAGATTTTCATATGCCGTGGCGCGCGTGGATCGAGTAGGTTGACGAAGGTGTGAGAACACGAACCACAAGACGAGCTTTTGCACATGTTGTAGTGATGCCCCAACCTATTTGCCCTCATGTGGGACGAGGAATCCGCTTTCATTGTAGACATTAAGGATAGTTGCTGCACAGAGGAGGAGGGAGAAGACAGAGAAGAAGAGAATGACGAACCCATTCAATTTACCGGCCCCTTTTGTTGCACAGAAGGAACTGAGTAGTTCCGTAAGTATGGCTTCGCCTTCTTTATTTTTCTTTTTACCTAATCATGTAGTGGTTGATGGCACCTTTACTTTGTTTGCCGTATTTTTTAAAGCACTTATATGATGAGCAAAAGATTTTCATGTGCCGTGGCGTGCGTGGATCGAGTAGATTGACAAAGGTGTGAGAACACGAACCACAAGACGAGCTTTTGCATATGTTGTAGTGATGCCCCAACCTATTTGCCCTTTGGATACCCTCAAGTAGAGTGATGACTATCACCAAGTCGTGAGCAGTCGCATTGCTGAAGGGGACTCCAATCCCTCCAACCTATTTGTCCTTTGGATACCCTCAAGTAGAGTGATGACTATCACCAAGTCGTGAGCAGTCGCATCGTTGAAGGGGACTCCAATCCCTCCCGTTTGGTTTCAGTGCGTCCTTTTGGTAAGAACGGGTAACTAATGAATGCACGTCATTTCAGTGTCGCATGTTGTCACTTTGTAGTGTGCCTTTTCATTCATTAAGATGACGAGGCTACAAATGTCTTGCGATGCTTTTATTTGTTTTAGTTTTCCTACCTCTTGGAACATACCCTGTTTAGATAGCAGAGCAAATCGAGGATGTTGATGTTTCTTTGTCCGAGTGGCATCCTGATTTGAGGGAAGAGACGCGATTAGGTGAGAAGAGCGTTGATACAGCCTCTAACTCTTTCTAGCTTACAAATACTTGGTCTCGTGTAGAAGGCAAACACTTATGTGGACGCACACCCGAAACACCCAAATGCATGCACTTTATTGGAGTGTGCTTGTTTGAGGGTGGAGGCGGATTAGCTAAGTGGAAAACAAGGGCGGTAAACGACGAAGAGAAGGTGAAACTCAGCATTACTGCAGGTGATAGTATGATATAGAACAAAAATAAGACGAAAATGAGCTGAAGGAGGAAGATCAAAGGAAGAAGGAGGGAGAAAGTGGGAAGGACCTAAAGGACGAACAGAGATTACTAACAACAAAGGATAAGGTGGAGGANTCTCGTGTAGAAGGCAAACACTTATGTGGACGCACACCCGAAACACCCAAATGCATGCACTTTATTGGAGTGTGCTTGTTTGAGGGTGGAGGCGGATTAGCTAAGTGGAAAACAAGGGCGGTAAACGACGAAGAGAAGGTGAAACTCAGCATTACTGCAGGTGATAGTATGATATAGAACAAAAATAAGACGAAAATGAGCTGAAGGAGGAAGATCAAAGGAAGAAGGAGGGAGAAAGTGGGAAGGACCTAAAGGACGAATAGAGATTACTAACAACAAAGGATAAGGTGGAGGAAAAGCGAGAGTGGAGGCAGAAGCATTGGCGAAGACGGAGGAGATAAAAAGAATGAGGACAGAAGGAATGTAGAGAAAGGTAAAGAGGGGTTGGTGAATGTGGAGAAGCGTATGGAGGTGCAGGCGGGAGCGGAGGCGAAGTGGGTAGTGATGGCGAAAACGGAAGAAAGTTAGAAGCAGAGGAAACGAAGACAAAAGCAAAAGGGCAGCAAAAACGTTTAGATTGGTAAAGTGCTTCCATGCGCATGTGAAGAATCGCATCGGCTTCATCGATTCATACATGGGGTTGGAAGAAAAGCTAGATTCTACAGCGAGAGAGTAAAGAACTCGTAGACACTAGATGAATCCCACCGCCATTAGCTTGTGAGAGGCTTACGGAAGTCGTCTTATCAGCCTCAACCAAGTCTTTTTCCGATCTTNGGGCGGAGGCGAAGTCGGTAGTGATGGCGAAAACGGAAGAAAGTTGGAAGTAGAGGAAACGAAGACAAAAGCAGAAGGAAAGCGAAAACATTTCGATTGGTGAAGCGCTTCCATGCGCATGCAAAGAATCGCATCGGCTTCATCGATTCATACATGGGGTTGGAAGAAAAAGTAGATTCTACAGTGAGAGGGTGAAGAACTCGTTGACACTAGATGAATCCCACCACCATTAGCTTGTGAGAGGCTTCCGGAAGTCGTCTTATCAGCTTCAACCAAGTCTTTTTCTGATCTTCCATTCCAAAGACAACGAAGTCTTTTTGAGAGTCATACACTGTGGCAGATTTTTGCCTGCATGCCATTCTTCTACCGAATAGCAGTTTAGTGGCAAAAACGCAAACCGTACCCCTGTGATCTACATCTCATACATTCGCACACCAAGATTGTGCTAATTCACACTGGAGTCGATGAATCGCCTTCTATATTTTCCTGTGCGTAATAAATATCAGAACATTTGTAACCATTTGGGTGAATAATTTTTATCTCAACAAGTTAAAGTAGAAGTGTCTTAGTTGATTTCACACCAGATTTAATGTTGAAATTCTTCCATGTTGCGGAGAAGCACGTTGAGGTCATGTTGAAGATGGTACTCATTATAGACACGGAAGATGAGCGGAAGGTTCTCAGTCTTAGTGGCCTGATCTGGTATGATGTAGGAAAAATAAGTGACTGGTGCGCGTTGGCTGATGCTGAGCATAACGTCCAAGTGGGGAGTGCTCTCATCGGTAATGCGTTGGTTGTTTAACATTTGACATGGGTTGCAAGGCCAAGTCGAATGTTCCACAGCTATAATTTTACCGTATGTGGTGGCTATCACACTGTCTATGCATGCAACCTGCTTTGCATTCCGCCCTCCTTCTTCCTCATTAGAAAACCCGCCACGAAGTTGTAGTGCCAGTGTACGCAATAGATCACAAAATATTAGGCACTAAAATAGGATCCCTCCAAATCCCAATTAATGTGCATTAAACTACAGTTATACACACTACTTCAGCCCTCTGAAATACTGCGCTTAAATGCAGCCAATCTGACAAATTTACAGTGAAATCGGTAACGTAGAAGTTGCAGTAAGAATGAGGAAAACAAAACAATACTTAGCGGTTGTGATCGAAATGTCAAACAATTTGACCGAACTTATCGTGCGTACAATGCCTAGGATAATGCATTTTCTCAAAGACATACTTTTGAAAATCGTGAATTTTCAATAATTTGTGGTGTTATATGCTTCGAATGAACAGCAAACAGGTCGCATAGACGGACCTGGATGTAGTTCAAGGGTGGCCTTCTTGGTCGAGTGAATGTGGAGTTTGTATGGAAAACGTGATGTGTGGAAAGCAATCTGTCAGATTGTTGATCCCACAAAAGTGTTATTACAAGTGACTCGTCAGGAATTGGGCTTTGTTCGATGTAGTCGATGGATAAATTCCTTTGGCATCATTACCGCTTCATGTTCAAGGAACCCAAAATCCCTCAATCATGTGGTCCACCAAACTTAGACGAGCTGATATCCGAACACAAAGAACGGGTTGGGGAGGATGTGAAGAGTATTTGTTTTTTAATTTTAACTTCCTATCCAACAGAATGAAGTTAGCTCAGATTGTGCTTGGTTTGTTTTGAATTCGTCTGGGTAATCAGAAGCAGTATCCGCGAGTACCTTTTGGGTTCTCTATTTTGTTGATGAAAAACCAAGTTAACTGAGCATGGTCAAGCACATCGGCTGCTTTAAAAGAACACACCTCTGAAAATATTCGTAAAAGCAGTCGTTTTTGACATTGCTTGCCCTTGTAGGACCAATGCCTTCAGCGAGCAAACAGCCCAGGGTGGGTCCATTCGAATTTATGCCGTGACTGCTTTTCTCAGCGCTGAACTTTTCTTTTATTTGGTCTGTTGCTAATCGCTGGAAGGCGGGACTGTGGTAGAGATGTAAGTGATGAAGCAGGGCGTCAAACTGTAAACAGGGACGCCGGTCTGTCTGCTTGAGCTCAACTCTCAGTTGGAGTTCGCGGACTTTGCCGTCTTTCTCAATTACAGTGCACGCGCAATACTCTTCGACAAGCTTCTTTACCGACCTACTGGCTATCTTAGCTCCCGTCACTTTGATTGCTGTACGCCCTGTCCCATTTCTGCCACTGCTACCGACGCCGCCTCTCTTGCTTGCATTTCTCTCCATGCTTCCAAGGTGTGCCACTGCGTCCTCGTCCTGTATGCTTCAAGTGTCTTTCTGCATCTTATTCAGCAATTGTATGCTTGTAAATAGATGTAGTGTTATTTCTCACCTTGCCTCGGAAAAGAATAGTCAGGCTAAGTTTGTAAATTGGTAGGAAATATTTGTGCTGTGAGGATAATTGCCTTGTGGTTTCCGAACACCAGCTGAGCCTGTTAGTTCAGGAAAGTTGAGCACCTGCTTTGGTAGTCATTTTTTCATAAAACTGACGAAGAAAAAGTGGAACATACACTGTGACCTTCTCCCTTCTAGGCGGAAGCACAAGTGCAATCTGTGGCTACGTTTATTTGCTAAGTAGTCAAGTCCTTCCACGGGGACACTTGATAAAAGACGTGAGTGTGGCACAGCATTGCCTTGTTGTCTAATTCAGGGTTCTCAGTAGTTGACTTCTTACCGTAGTGAGTGCATCTTTATGACCAATCGTACGCCTACTTAGTTAGCTTTACCTTTTCCAAAAGTTAGAAGTTATTAGTTTGTTTTGCAAGTTGTCCATCAATTAGTTGAAGACGGACTTCTAAATCATTTCGGATTTTGTAAGGCTGCTTTGTAGGATCGTTTGATCTACAAAAGAAGTGTTTGTTGTATGCGACGGTGCTGACTAGTTTTGCATTTGTGACTTGTGTAGTGGTGATTTCTCCTTCTGTATGATGCTGTAAAGTGGAAAACATATGGTGAAAGGTGTTTTGAAGAGCAGAGCAGGTTTTAAGAGGATTTTGTTTGGGATTTTCGGCTGTCTTGTTCTGGGTTTTCCTTGACCGCCTTGAGTTCTTTTGAATGTAGTAAATGTTTGCAGAGCATTAGTAACGTAAGATCACTGTTGCTGTCTTGACCTCGAATGTCGCCTTTCATTATCTCCGATCCTTCAGTCTAGGTCAATTTTCGGGCTGAACTCATTTCTAGTGTGTGCTTTTGCGAACCCATCAACGTGTACTCACGTGCCAAACCTTTCGTTGAAGCTTAATCCCGACGCTGATTCGCCAGTGCACCAAGAGGTTTAGCTTCGACTAGGTGCCATGCGACTAAAGCAAGTCGAAATTTGCATTTGAAGCAAGGTCTTAGAAGCGGTGCATCTGTTTCATATAGTGATTGGAGAGGGAATGACACAGGCATTATGTTTCATTAACTACGAGTGCTTGACGAGGCATCGTTTCCGCCATAGCCTTCATGGGTTAGAACACGGAAGGCGTATTTATGACAATCCAATCATCTGTAAGACCGGGACGCGAATTGGCGGCTCGGGTAAGGAGTGGCGAAATGCTTTCGATAATCTGCAACCTGACACCCAACGGATCCCTAGTTGAAGCGTTTTCTGATACCAACATCCATTGTTTACTCACCAAGGACCCACTCACTGATGTCTAGAATTGGGTTGGAGCAGCGCCGACTTCTGTGAGTGATCCTTTTCTCTGTTACCGCACTCGTGTTTCTTTTCCACTCTTAGACACGTATTTACGGGCAATTCTACCCGCAGTTCGTAAAGGTTTCAGGCTAACGATGTTGCTGCTCGATTTTAGGCCTCCATGAATGGGTGTCATGTTGCCATCGTATCCCCATTGTTTTCCAATATTTGCTCTCTGTAGTTCGCTCTTGATCGTTCATTGTCTAGAATAACTGCATTTAAAATTATGGAGATGGTGTAGTCCTAATGTGTTAGTTAATAGCTCACTTTTTGGCTGTCACCGTAGGCAACCTACTCGCTATCCTGTGTGCTGCACTTGAGACTTTCTGAATCGTTTCGTGGCCTCTGAGCACATTTGTAATGATTTTTGCTGATTAGTGTAGCAATATGGACAAGACGACATTTGCAAGGAGTTCAGAGGCATTGAGCTCTCTATTGCAATGCTTGGTATTAATGTGCTTAAGGAATAAGCCTACTTTTCACAATTTTAATGTGCATCAAGCCAGAGTTGGATCGCTGATTTAGTCGTACCAGATATTTCATAATTATCTTCTTCGTCTGACTCTTCGCGATGTTTGATGCAGCAGTAAGGGCCACGCATGTTTGCCCCTTAATATTAACTTCCCTCTTGTTCATTCAAATGCTCTCTTTTGTCAGGTTGACAGGCTCAGTGGGTGGGTGAAGGCGGAGAGCTGATGCTGGGGTGGCCGCGAAAGGCAGTGGAGATGCATTTCAGCAGGGGACGTGAAGGACAGTACCATGATAAACTTCACCTCGAGCCCAGAAGACCAAGCCAGTGTCGTGAGCGACGATCAGCGTCGTCGGCTCTCCACCATCTCTGACATGATCGACTTGGTCCCGACTCCAAGTCTTTAAAAGTCGGTTTGTCTTCCTCTTCCTCTGTCTAAAATCAGAGCAATTTTGTTGTTTAGGCTGGTGGCATTCGTGCATTTAGGCAATCATTTTGTTAAGCCTTATGCTAATTAGGAGCGAGCGCGATTATCCAACGACAGCTCTTTAGTCTTAGCAGTTAAACCACCCCAAGTAGAAAGCTGGAGGACTTCGAGAGGCATTCATTACAGAAGGAAATATTTGGTCAACACTCCAGGCACATTATGGGTACCACTGACAGTTGAATACTATGCAACGGTTATCTTCGTCACCGTTGATCCGCATGCCTTGTGTTAGAACAAGCAGCCACATCTGCACTTAGCCGTGTCTGCGACCGCATCGGTACAGATATCGGAGGCTCGAATGTGGAAGACTTAGTCAAGCTCGACGCTGCCATGCATCACTTCCATCACCTCTTCCCCTAAAAGTTAGACAAACCCTGGTGTGTCAGGCTCCTCAATTTTACCAGAATGTCTTGTCGCCTTTATCCTCTCGGACTGTAACAACTTGATCTCAAGTTGGTCAACCCCATGTCACTTTCATACTGCTGCTCTGATGCCCTAATGGTTTTCGATGCATGCGCAGACTTTTGTAACGCCTCGGTCGTTTAGCCTAGAAAGGCTGGAATGGAAAGCATGGTGACGATCTCCAAGTTTTTCACCTTGGATCGCGACACTCCAACCGTTGTGCGGCATTCTTCCCTTTGTAAGTGTCATCCTACACCGTAGTCCAGTGCTTCGAAAATGCTTGCCTGTTGAATGTGATGGTGTCGTGAATGTTTCATTTAGGCAACATGGCTTGTATGGTTCTGTTTCTAGAGAGAGTTTCATTCTACTCAAACCAGACAACTTTGGATTGTTTCCAAGCGTTTTGGTATTCTGGAATTTTTCGACCTCCCCATCACCAGGGTTATCCAGAATGTCCGCCAATTTTTGCAGACATTTGGTTGGTGTTTTAATGACCATCTCGGTTCACTGTGTCCTTTTATTAGTGAAAAGAGACAAATTGTGCAGTAGATGGTGTGCAAGTTCACCCAATCTCAGGGACTCATTCATTGCCTTTTAAATGGTGCCTGAGTTCGATCTTGACTCACAACGCCGAGTTCCTATGTAAGCAGTTGAGCAGACATCTCAGTCTGTGGCCTGTTTTTAAGTTGATGTTGGTGAAATGCCTTTGGGAAAAATGCGTGGGTACGAATTTAGGAGTTTTGCGGTATTCCAAGCAGTCTCTCTGATTTGCTAGCTTCAAAAGGCCAATGGAAGGACCAGACAAGTTATTTGGTCGGCGACACAATATGCTCTTATGCGCTTGATATGCAAGCTCTTAAACTGAAGGCGTCGAAGTCAGGTGTCGAATGTTAGGTAGTCAATTGAAGCTGGAGGTATTTTGCTTCCTTATGAGGACTGGCGACCTCAACGTTACCCCTTTTGATGAGGGCCATGGTAAACTGAAGAGTCGATTTGAGGTCCATCTGTCGACCCTCTTTCATCAATTCTATATTTAGGGCCTAATGGCGACTGTTTTCTGAGTGTCCTATCAGCCTCCCAATCAAAGCTTTGAGGAGTTTAAGCGGATTACAAAGTTTCAGCGGCACACGCAGAGGTATTTGTATCACCCTTCGGAGGTGGTGAACATTTGTCGCTTTCAAAGGAAGATGGGATGGAGCGGTTTTGCTATCAGCTTCTCAGCACTCCAATTCGATTGTCAGTTGCATAGGTAACCATCCATTTTCAAGCAGCAAGTTTGCTGGAAGGATATGTAACTCTTCTCACTCTCTCACTTATTGCATCTGACTGCTATATATTAGGTTTGACTTCATCCTATGCAGTTGCGGCACATTTGCTCGTCTAAATGGCTGCAAATATGAACTTAAAACTTGGAATATCTTGTTGCAGTGCTTAGGCACAAGACGCCGCTTTTGTGTAAAGTCAGTAATCTACTAGTATTATTCTACGGCAACAGTAATTGTCCTCCAAAAAATTATTTTTGGGGTTAGAAGAACTACCATGATGTGCCATATCTGTTTACGAATAGGGCTGTGGATGTGGTCACAGCTACATCGAACGTGGATACCTACTTCAAGGAGCTGAGGACCGGTGCTGTCTACCCCACTGATCAGTCAGTGACCTCCAGAAAGATAGTAGGTGTCCCTTTGAACGACATCAATTAAATCGAGCAGCACTATCTTGTTTGGATTGACTTTGTGTACACTTGCTTGAGATCGCAAACTACTCCATTTCATTTAAATAGCCTGATGATAAAATTGTCCCATTAACTTGACCTCGTCTTCTCAGTTCACTGCATCGCGTTTCACCTTTTTTAGAGCCGTTGGTTAGGTGGCTTCTCATGCGTCTGCGTTCTAGTCCAGATTATTCCTCTGCATCACTTCCACAAACAAGAACTGTGGTTTCTCATAACTGTATGAGTGTAATAATTTATTAGACAGCAAAAGATACTCACACGTGTTGTAATCTGTGGAGACTTGTGCGAGTGGACCCAACTGTTCTTGAATGCACTCTGTACTACTCTCACCTATGGTAGCTTTGTGGTACGAAATTGCAGTCAAGATTGCTAGACATAATTCGAGCTCGTACGGTTCGCAAGTGATTTAATAATGTGTGTGAAGACGATCTGGATTTTAGAAGCGTCAAACCCAAGTTCTCTGCTCATCTGGCTGGGTTTTCTGTTTGTATTCGTACAATTCCTGCATAGTTAACCTTATGCCAAGCAGAACAGGTTCGGTTCTTCATGTGCATTTTCCACTGCTTAGGGTAGTGTTATGTCTTCGTTGCATACGTAAGCCAGTGTGGTTGCTTCTACTTTGATTCCAGGGGTCTTGTTGGCTGCAACAGAGGTTCGTTTTGCATCAAAGTCAGCAAGTCCATTAATTTGGACAAGACGGTGGCGAATGACGCGACAAAGTAGGCAACCTTTCCAAATGGTAGTCGGAAGCGATGCAGAATACTCCGTTGCTGGTCGTGGCGCCAGGCATTTGATCTGCTTACGCTATCATCACTATGGATGGAAAGGGAGTACGTGAATCACAAGTGACTTCTCTGAGATTACTTTCAACACGTAGCTATGACTGATGTTTCCATTTGTCGGCAAGGAAAGCTAAGGCCTTAATTTAGGATAGAAGGGTGGTAGACACCGTTTTCTTCTTTGTAGACGTCCGCCATTCTCTACCAGATTATCTCTCGAAGGCATTGATAAGACAATTGATTGCAATGTAACAATTAAGAAGGAAAGTAGGTTACCCACAGATTGAAGTGGGATGGAATCAGAAGTATGCAAGTGTGGATTCCCTCTCGATTTATAAAGGCGAAACTCCTGGGCCTGTCTGCAACGCTAAGTTTCACATTATGTTCCACATTTTGGTAAATTTTGGTTCAAAAGTTAGGCTTCAATGCATTTCGAAAACTGATTAATTTGCGACTTTGTTGAGATTTTTCGTATCATTTACTGTTCCACAAGCATTATTTAGAGACGACCATCTGGAGCTTGGAAGCTCACTTCTTATAGGTGAGATATCATCCGTTTCGCCACAAGATTCACGATCACTAAATGTGTCTCTCTAGAAACCTGTAATCAAGTGAACTAGTTTCGCAGAGATGTTTCCGTGCAAAATGCAATCGCGGCAATAATTTTGACAAGGTCCAGAAAGTGCATGAATTATGCAGCGAAATTCAGCAGATAGTATTCAATATTATGCAGCCGTACGGCTTTGGGAAACGACGGAACCTTTAAGATGCACTATGCAATTTTCAAATTAAAACAAGTCTGGAAAGAGGAATGCGCATGTCTTTTTCTTGTGTATCAGCATGACCAAGTGTTGCGATGTTAGAATACAAGACTTTAACTTCACGAACTGAATAGAATGTTTCATTTGAGAAGAGAAATGAAAATTTCTATTTTAGACTAAAATGTCGTGCGATGGGATGGTAATTTTGCATTCAGAGGGCATAGGTGATGCAGGTGTGTCGCAAATCGCACATTTGAGTTCGCAGCACAGCCTTCAGAGTACGAATGGTATTTACTTATGACCACTTAACGAAACCAATGTAGTAAGAGCAGCGGGAGCAGAGAGTTGGTGAAGCAGGTGATTAATGATAGAAATTAGTGGCAGCAGGCCATATCTGACGATGTCTGTCACGTGCGCAAAGCGGTTCTCCTGTAAACCAGCGGAGTATGTACTAAACTGATAATTCTATTCAACCAGGCAGATTTGGTCTGGCCGATGCTCAAAAAGCCCATTTTTGATGAGAAGACTATTAAAGCCTGGCTAAATACCTGCGCCTTTTCAGGCCTTTAGTATCAAAATTGATAAAGCTAGAACTTACCAGCTTATTTGCTCCCGCGATTGCTCGCGCCAGTTCTCTTCTCCCAGAGCCTGACTAAATTGACTTGTAACAGTGTACAAGGAAGATGTAAGGAGATCAGTACGTAAATGAAAGACTCGAATCTCTCGACACCAACGAAACATGACTGCAGTCAATGCTGCCATCATCTCTCCTGTACTGCGTTGCCCTTCTGCAATCCGCTCTATTTCTGTCCATCCCACTCTCTTCGCCTTTTTTCGCTGCTCTTCTCCTCAAAGAAACGAGTAAATTCAGCGTCACTGAAATCACTCCATAATGACCTGACGTGAAGAGCAGGCATGCAACGAAGTCCATATTTCAATTGTGACACCTTCCGCATTCGCATTATCCCATCCTCCATCTTACCACGCAGGCCAACTGTCACTTCAAGATAATTCCACACAGTGCCCACAAGTGCCCATCCCAACTACGCTAATAACTGCGATCGGTATTTAATTATTGGCATTTGTGGCATTTCGGTGTAATAGATATAAAATGTACATTTCAATGCGTCTTTCAAGACTTAAGCAGTTAAGGTGACTCTTACTTTTTCTTCTTTTTACGGCTTTGGATGCCTAATCTAGTAAAATGCGATTGTAGCTAGCGCTGGGGAACTTTGAGAGACAAAGTAAGTAAGCACATGCAATTAGCAAGTCAACATACTGCCCACTGACATATGAGAAATGCTTCACTTCTGTCTGCTTTAAGGTTTTGAAAGGGTTCTCAGTGTCAAGACTGTTATTGTCTTGAAAACTTATTAAAGCAATCAAAACAGCTACTGCTTTCTTTAGCCGATTAAATAATTAATTCCAGCGATAATATTTTTCGGCAAATTCATCTTAACTGCCACCAATTTGAGCACAGTAGCCGCTATTTTGTGCGAATCCTATAATTTTAGTCCTTATTTGCATCCAATCTGGAGAATCTTTTGATGGCCTTCAATGCTAGAAACGGTCTTTCTTTTTTGATTTTGCAGCCGTCTCAGCGTAGTACTATAAAATTCCTAAGAGTTGCACGCGACCAAAATGGAGGCTAAAAGCTAATTAATTAAAAAACTTTGCTCTTTTACTGCAAATCGCTACTTGGCTAGTAGTCAAGATGGACCAGAGCTCTCGACATTTAGTGCCCATATTCTGAAACAGGAGAGGTCAGTTGCACTCGAAAGATAGGACAGTCTCGTGGCAAGTGATCTCATTCTCGCAAGTGGGATGTCTCCGCCTATGAACACTGTTGTGTTCGCTCAAATATTCTCATCTTAATAGTCCTGAGCCATGTAAGTCTGACCTTGACAGAGGAGAGGGGCTGGTTTAGGCAAGACGATTGACATAGACAATCTGAATCCCATCAAAGTCTTGAAGGTTTTGGCCGATGTCCGGAGTCTTTTTGTCGCATAGATGAATGGGCTCAAAGCTAAAAGGGTGTAAAATGCTTGTAAGCATTCTATGTGTAAAGGACAAAGTCGTGATGTGATACGATTCGAAGGCATGAATGGCATAGTATATTCGTAGTGCCTAGGGTGCAACTTGTGTTAACTGTAGCAACTAAAGTTTTGCAATTTGGCATTGAAGTTCACCCATTTTTAAAGTGTCCACATACTTCTGTTGGGTCATGGTGTGAAAACATACGTATCCACCCACAATGCCATCGCACTTGAATGAATTTTTTAAGCATTGCAAAATTGCTGGAGCTTGTGTCACATATGAACAGGGTGAAAATGCCATACGCCTCCCTCATTGACGCTGCTCTAGCCACGGCCAAATACGCCTACGGATATGAAGAAGCGCGACCTTCAAATGGCAGCTGTTGTGCACATTCGTGAAATAAAACAGAAACCAGGCGAATTCTACACACCTACACATGGGCTAAGTCGATTGCGAAGTGCTAGCAAATGTGATGCATAACGAGAACTGACAGTTGTAGATGGAGGAGAAGAAAATGAGTCGTATCTTATCAAATCAAAGCAATGAGCTGACCCCATTGACTTGCGCGGACTAGATGAGTTAATCGCCAGATTCTACCTTGCATTGTATATTTTTGTGGCATGTCTACAGAATGAAAGGAAATTCCGGCAATGAGCGGTTAAAAAAGATGCAGTAGATAAGTTTGATACCAGGTAGTATGGTGGATGGCCAAACTTCGTCAAAAAGTGCTCAAAAGTGTCACAGCTTTATAGCACAAAAGGTTTCATTCTAAACATCAGTCTACATTACTATGCGCTTTCTCTTTACCAGTAAATTCAACAAACGATGGCCTTTGGCATGTTCGGATGCTTTGGAAGCGAAAAAGCCTTGGATAAAGAGCATTACTATCATGCCACCTTGCAGAAACTGAGATCTAATCAGTTTTGGCAGTTTATGAACCTTAGTGTTATTGGGAACAGAAAAGTTGTGGTCTGGTAGCACTACTGACTCAGAGTATTGGCAAATTCGCTCTGCTGTTCAGTATTTTCTACCCTCCATGCCTTTCGTCGAAAGTTGGTATGCAGAGACACAGAAACCTTACGCCTCCACCACTCAAACTGCAACAAGCTGATTTTCGTGAAAGGCCTGAACTACTTCGCGTGTTTATGACACATAAATTGGACCAAAATGTCACGCTGCCCCACCAGTTGATTGTGCCACCACCCACAGCCACCTATACTTGAAGATGTGAATAAGCACTATCTTGGGATCGTAACATGTATATGCGCTAGAAAGGAAATGGGAAGCATGACACGCTCACACCCCCAAGCCTGCTTTCAACCATTTGCGAAGCATTGATTTATATGCAACACAACTGAGGAGAATATTTGCATTTACAAGAAATAGAAATGCCAAATCACACCGCTTGTTCAGTGATAAGGTAAATGCGCACGGATACGGTCAAACCAACGCAGTCAAATCACAGGCATAATATGCGTGGTCTGCGCGATCTCATCGCCTGACGTCGTCCTGCGTTCCACTTCCCTCAGCACATTTACTCAAATGAGTGAGATTCCTGATAGTGAGTACTTAGAAGAAAAAGTAGGGCTGCTTGAAACCAGGTCTTAAAATAAAAGAGTTATTTGGATAAAAATTTCTCACCTCAAAATCGATCCAACTTATTGCATGCCTCCTCTTTGTGTGTACACCTTTAATCAATGCTTCTTCAACTACTAGGCCGCTATGGCACCACAGTAAAGTTTGCATGGATAAGCTGCGGTAGCATCCATCTGTCTCAGCACATTGCAGATATTAAACTGAAACCATCCACGTTGCTTAGATAAGACGTATGAACAAGGCGTTTATAGCTTGCGTACTTACAAACTTGCCTTTTCTCCAAACATGGTAAATTCACAGTTGTGGTGCCTATGTTGCGATCGGTTGTCCGATTAGCGCTTGTAGATTAGCGTAGAACGCGTACAAATTCAGGGAGACATTAATTAGGGAATAGACACAAATTATGCTAGGAGTGATTGTAGCACTACTGTGGGCGGTATATTGCTCAGTTATGCTTCTTTTACTTTTGGCAGTGAGGATATAAAGTAGAAGCGCACCTGAGTAATGTGTTGCCCACAGCAGTGCCACAACCACCCCTAGCATAATCTGTGCCTATCCCATAAGTGATGTCTCCGTGAATTTATACTCATTCCACACTGACCTAGAAGGGCTTACCGAGCCACCAATCGCAACGCAGGCACCACAACTATGAAATTGCCACATTTGGAGAAGAGGCAGATTTGTAAGTGCAAGAACCATAAACGCCCTGTTCAGGCGTCTTATCTAAGCAAGCAGATGAATGCCACCGAAGCTTACCTATGCAAACTTTGATTGTTTACATTCTGTGTCCCTGGTTTTACAAATAAATTAATCTAGCAATCATCAAATTGTTAGTTAATGTATTGAGTAGCAGCACAGTTAAATATTATTGGTTAGGTTGGACCTTAAGCGTTTCAGTATTTCGCAAAACCAAGTCAAAACTTCAATTGTCTACTATTTAATATTTGATTTGATTAACCAAGCACTAAAAATCCTACCTTCAAATGCCTCAACTCTATCATCCATGAAGGTATTGCTTATTGTGAAAGCCTCACGGCGTCGTGCTGCTTCCATGAAACAAACAGCGATAAATCGGATCGTGTTGTGAGTACTTTCTCCTAGTTCCCAGTCTGGCCATGTGGATGCTAGGGAAGTATATTAAAACATACCACCAGCCAACCTGCCTACAACTGAAACCATCCACGTTGCTTAGATAAGACGTATGAACAAGGCGTTTATAGCTTGCGTACTTACAAACTTGCCTTTTCTCCAAACATGGTAAATTCACAGTTGTGGTGCCTATGTTGCGATCGGTTGTCCGATTAGCGCTTGTAGATTAGCGTAGAACGCGTACAAATTCAGGGAGACATTAATTAGGGAATAGACACAAATTATGCTAGGAGTGATTGTAGCACTACTGTGGGCGGTATATTGCTCAGTTATGCTTCTTTTACTTTTGGCAGTGAGGATATAAAGTAGAAGCGCACCTGAGTAATGTGTTGCCCACAGCAGTGCCACAACCACCCCTAGCATAATCTGTGCCTATGCCATAAGTGATGTCTCCGTGAATTTATACTCATTCCACACTGACCTAGAAGGGCTAACAAAGCCACCAATCGCAACGCAGGCACCACAACTATGAAATTTTCACATTTGTGATTGCTGACTCTATCTCTTACAATATTTACTTGCTCTTAGCTTTTGTCAATCGTCGTTTCCAAAAAACCACAATCATTTTCCCACAACTAGCCCCAACATGTCTACCATGCGTGCGGAAATGATGGTAACCATCAGCATGGCATTTGTTTGGAATAAACAAGCCAAGCTTTAAACAAATTTGGTCAGGCAGTACATTTTTACAATTTCGCGATTGGATTATACATGTGTGAGGACCTGTGCTTGAGCGCTTGGTAAAAATTGCGAATACGTAATTCGGAAATTGAGCAAAATTGGCAAGAAGCATAAAAATTTGCTGCTTATTAGTACGTTTCGTCCAAAGGGGCAAGCTTTACTGCTTGCATTCATTTACTGATCGAATAATCAAACATGTACAAGTACGGCCCTATCAGCCTTCAATTTTGCTTT
>LWMK02000472.1:0-22485 GCA_001693075.2 Taenia saginata
AGGAGTTCGCTGCTACCAAGTTTTTACGGATCCAATGAGTTTAATCTTGTGTTTTATGCCTCACATTTCTTTAGCTTAAACATACTTTAAACAAACTTATCCAAATCAGTCAGTGAGTGCATAGGAAGGTGCCTGAAACCGCTGGCTGGTTTGCTTTCACCCGTCTAAGTAGTAAACTTCCAGGACATGCAAACGCTTTCTAAATCTCGACTTTGTAACTATCAAGGAATAAGCTCCTTGTTTTGTGGTTTAACATGCGTTGGTAACCCGCTCTTTCCTCACATCAAAATGGTATTACAACCCCAGGGATAAGCATGTTTTGTCTCATCACCAATTTTGAGTGGAAAATAAAATATTGTGCTCTAAAAGTGCTGCTCTGAAAAGTCCAAATCGCTTGTTCTCACGTCTTTGGGGATGGCTGACTCACGTTTGTCCGAAACGATTTATTACTTGGGCACTTTTGATTGCATAGAAGGTTGACAGTTTGTCTACCCTTTATTATTGTACGGATCAACAATTATGTTGTCATAGGATGAGGGCAAATGTAGATAATCTTCATTTATCTGTCAGATGTCACAATGCTCGAGTTAAAATGCACGCCAGCACGATCATAATGCTACTTAGGCGATAAAAGTAGGATAGGGCGGGAATGTGCAGCCAGTTGTCAGGGGTGGTAATAAATACCTCCTACAAGTGTAACGGTTGGTCTTTGATTTCTAGCCCGTGATTGGGTAATAGGAAAATTGAGAAGGCAGGGTGCTTTGAAGCAGCTCCAGCTCTTACGATTGTGCAATTAAATGAACTTATCCGCCAGGTGCCAAGACAGTGGGTATGAATTCTTTGTGTTGGAATCGCTACATGTGGTAACCAGCTAATGGAATAGGACCAATACGATGACATTTATTGCCTAACAAATCCGATTATGAGAATCTTTTTTCCTCGCAAGCTTCTCTTCTCTACTTTAGGTTATCGAGACTGAGAGCCAAAATTCCCGCGTACGAATTTACAGGCAAGCTTTAACCGTCTTCCCAAGTGGCTTCATCAAAATAAGCAAATGCGCGAATTCGAGCCACTAAGTGACCACAGTTACGCACTTCGGGACCTCGCGCTTTGTAGGGTTAATAAACAGAGGTAAGTTGATGTACAAATCGCTTTGACTTGCTTTAACACTTTCGGGTTTACAAAACAAGTGTTTGTTTTGGCATGCTAAGAACATATCCTATCCATCTTTTCCCCTGTCATCCTTTATGCCTTCCTTTGCATCTTTTCATTATCTCTCCACCTATCATAGTTGTGGTATTTTGAAAATTCCCAGGTGTTTGCACTTTGACTCATGATTCGCCATTTTTAATTGTGGGTTGGCGATGAGGCGCCTTGTAGAAGCGCTCACTCTTACCTCCCAACAATCCTAGGTTCAGTAAGTACTCTAAACATGTTAGCCTAACTACCGTATAGCCTTCCGGCATAGAAGGACATTTTGCTGAGAAAGACTCTGTACCAGTAGGTTAAAGCATCCGCTTGATACAAATTCCTACGTCTCATCCAGAAATTATCCGTTAGTGCAGGGTACATCTGCGACTTTTCCAACCCTCGATCGTCGCCGAGGGCAGCTATGCTTTTGAATTGCTCCTGTGACCTTCGAGGCCATTTGGTGAATTCACTTTCACTGTGGGAGAGTGTTCGACCCCTTTGCAGAGAAATTGACTTTGTGTTTGGTTGGAAGTGGGCTAAAGCTTACTTTCGTCCACTTCCTTCAGCCTTCGCACCATTTCAAATAGCAATCCAATTGAAGTAAATACCAGTCGATCACAGATTCTACAACTTCAAATGAATTAGAATATCTCGCAACAGTATTTTGACAGGCAGGATATACTTAAACCCTTTTAGCATTTCCTGACAACAAATGCATCGACAAACAGATTTTGATTCAAAGTGCTATTAACCCGTTCTTACTTCCGATGGCATTTCGTGTGGATTCGGCTCAAAATCTTCTGCGGTCCTAGTGCATGAAGCCTTTGGAATTGCATAAAGATGGGAGCAGGCACAAACCTACCCTCCCCACCTCCCTAATTGGTCTGTAATGTAAACGTGGTTAGGCAGAGCTACGACACGGAAAAATTTTCTCCATGATTTAAATATGCGCATGGATTTTTTGTGTCCAAATGGAATAGAAGGATAATCTGTGCTGTAAAAAACAGTTTTTGCATGGTATGTTGATCAAGTAAAATTGTTTGTGTGCTTAAGCAATATTCATTACCTGTGTCTCATTCCTGATTCCGCCCCTACTTACTTCCGATCCGCTTCCGTTGATTGGGCGGCGTTAGCTTTGTCGTCTCTCAACAGTGCCATTGAACACATCGGTAGATAGTTCTTCCTTTACACCGTATTCCTCAGCCTTTGCTCGCATTCCTATCCTCACTTAGGCCTCGCATACAAAATTGAACAAAGAAGAGTCTCAGTGACCACCATCGGCCAGCGCAGAGTGTTGACAACAAAGACACAGATTTGGTGGCACATAACGGGTGCGATGTGACCTGTTTGACCATCTGGTCGCAACAAGCCAGTGGTCAGATCTGGATGATCAAACGGAGTGGTGGCACTTGTCATCCTCTTGGCCGAGCCGCAAGTACACTACGATTGCCACAAGCGGTAAGGTGGGTGAGTCAATGTGAAATCTGCATAAGCATGAGCGGGTCGCATTCTACAAGCTTGCACTCTCGAAGTTAGTGCTGTCTGTGGAAGCAAGTAAGAGTGGAGAAGCAGCGGACAGCTCTACATTAACTCGACATTTCCAAAACCGAGTAAATTACAGCGTGCAATGCATTGATCGCCTTGCTAATGCATTGGATAGATCTACTGATCAGTCGGTCATGGACTGATGATGACCCTGAAAACGAATGGATGGCGCGAAGTGTGGAACTGTGCGTGACCGCAGTTGTGGGCGTGGCGTGTGTTTGTGGACACAAAGTGGAATTATCTTGGAATAGCAGTTAGTCTGTCTGGGTGGCCGGAGGGTGGGAAGAGACGGGCGAAAAAGGCTGTAGGATCGAATAGAATGGAATTGAACACACGACAGCAGCACAGCGCAGCACAGATGGTAACAAAATATGTGCGGAGGAAATACTTTGTTGTCACGTTGTTCTGGATGTCCAAACACTGACTCCCCATAGGTGGACAGTAAAACAGGCCACATCTTGACTTATTGCCTCACAAGTTCATTCTCGTCACCATCGCCCTTGGCTAATCGTTGTAGATCCCTGCGATTATTCCCCTACCGGTGGTTGTGGGTGAGGCCTTAGTGAGAACTGAGCAGCGAATGACTGGCTATGAGCACAGGAGGCTAAATGAAGGCAGAAGACCTCTTTGAGAAAGATTGTTACTTATCAATGTGTTTAATGGCATCGTTAGGAGATTGTTATTGTCAGCAGAGTGTAATTTTTGGGGGTAGGAGACTTGGAGGTTAATAGACGACAGAGGGTAGGGTGAGATCTGCCCTTAGTGCTCGACTCACCAACTGGATCCCGATTTACTCACCCACTCAATTCCTCATTTTGTTTGGCCTTTTTCGTAGTTTGACTGGTTGTTAATGAAACGATTTTTGATTTAGTCAATAATTGCTCTGGTTCCCAAAAGGCTGACACTCTGGTGTGGTCTAGTCCTCATGCATCGCATCAGGAGACTGGTGAGGGAAGAGCTAAATAGCATGGCCAATAACCTCTCATTTCGGATAGCCATTTCTCCACCGTCATGTCTTTGTCTGACCATCGAAAGGCAGGCCAACGAACGGGCAAGTAGTACTCAACCCCATCCTTTGTTAAGACAGTGGCATCGTTAAGGTTTCCTTGCCGCAAACAATAAATGAAATTTTCCAGCATTTGTCCATAGTAGATGCCATCGAATTAGTTCACTGGTGACCAGCACACTCTTTCGCCTTCCGTGTGGGTCACATCAATTTCTAATGCTGCTACTGCTGCGATCGATACAGCGAATTAGTTAGGATGACTGATGACATTGTGTGATTTATATTTGTCAGCGGTTTTACTCCCTATAATCGTGCTCGAGATTTACCGGTTTTACTTGTCAGAGAAAGGAGGTAAGAGGGCAAAACATTTGCAACTTTATTGCTTCAAGGGCAGAACTTGGAGGTGGAATGCTAGTGCTACTGAGTGGTGCATAGCATCGTCGCTTTGCGAAATCAGTACACCAGAGCTAAAATTTGGGCTGTGTTTTAGTAAGGATCGCATGAGGAGTAGAAGGCATCTAGCCAACACTGGTACTGAACCAGCAATAAATTGCCATTTTAACAAAAGTCGTATTTGAAGGCAGTAATAACTGGAGTTGCATTAGCCATGTCATGTGCTTCCGTTACGGAACTAAGCAGTGCTTAAAATTCTTTCCGATCGCGGCTTAGCGGTTGATTACAAACATTTCAATGAGTCAATATTATGTCTGGAATTATGGGGGAGCTGATCCACCATTGACTAGCTTTTCACCTCCATGGCATCCGGAGGCGTCTTCACAAGCGTTGATGTGAGCACAACCTCGGTCGCGGTTGCTGTTTACCACCACCGCTGCGACCATCCCCACGACTGCGCACATTGTGGCATTACCTCATTCAGTCATGCACGCAGCGAGCAGCAAGTTAGCTCCTGCACCAACCACCATGCTCACTTCTGCCAACACTGTGATTTTCTTCACAAACTCACCCCATAGTGTTCACTTCAATGAATACACAGACAACCAAATTCCATGCTCCATTTCCTTGCCTATCTCTGTTTTTAATGAATCCGACTTGTGTGCTGAGGTGTGTTCAATTGCGTACCATTCCTCTTGTCTGCGATTGTGTTGTTTGGTTTCTGCTTGCCGACCACCAATAGTGCTCTCATGACAAAAATCCTTTAGGTGATGTTATAGGTGACGTCTAGTCTGTAAATTGGCATGCTACTGACTTAGTATAATGCTTCTTACCTTATTGTGTGTTTGTAAGAAAAAAGTGATAATTTTTGCTAATGGCGACTGGCTTTGCCAGTATACAAATCGCAGGGCATAGACTGCTGCCAAACCGTACCGAACCACCGAGCACAGTCAACCCATGTCCCAGTTCCACTGGCATCAAATGCCTGCATGGTTTGCGTCAGGGTACCACCTGTCCATTTGGACTTTGATTTAGGGGGCGTAATCCATACTTGCAAACGTTATGTGGAAATGGCAATGCACTAGTTACCTAAGATGTACCAGGATTATCTGCTCTGTGCTACTTGACTAAGCAACACGGTTGCGAAATGAATGGTGACTAAGCACACTTTTTAACACCCCCTTCTCTATACAGGTGCTTTTCGCGTGTACTCCAAGCGCGTCCAATATCGCTTCCCTATCGTGACTTCTAAGGAGTCTTTCTTTTCCTCTGAGTATTTACTAGTCGCCGCACAGCGGTATGCCAAGTGTCTCAACAACCGACGAACGGCCTGACTGCGCGCGTTTGACGTGGCACCCATTCTTCGCCTCCGCAGTAATTAATAGAAATAGCTCCAATGTAGACGCTGAAAATAACAGACCACTTTTATGTTCGTTTGCAGAATTTCATGAATCTTTCTGTCAAAATCTATTGGGTATGATGAGCTGCTTTTGCATGTGGCATAGTGCAACCTCAGAGCAATCTCAAAAGCGACAGTACCTTTAACATGCCATTTTCTTCTTAGTTAGCACGCTATATTTCACGCCCTCATCTTTGTTCCCCACGCTGCATTTAGTCTCACCCATCACACATTTTTAATATTAGTACTAATTTTCCAGCATTTTTTGTGAAAATCTAACTTCAAATGTAACACTGAGCAGGGTAAGGGACAGCAGTGGAAAAAGCTGAGCTTATAGCTAATATTGAGTGCGTTACAAATCATGAAGAACATAGATTAGCACGTGCACGTGGAAAAAGAACTGAGGCAGTCGACCAAAGAGTTCTAAAACGCAGATAACTGAGTAAGTACTTATAGCATTTTTGTTCAAATGCTAATGAGTACACGCCCAAATGTTGACCATGAGATGACACTGTGTCACCTTCTAAACTAGACAAATTGCCTATGCATTTCGGCGAAATGCCATGTTTGCTTTATTAATGACATACAAGCAACAGTCGATTGGCTTCGCACAACCAGATCCGCTTCATGTAAGACCGTACACGACCTTTATTTCCCAGTATCATTAGACTGAGTAATAAGAGCTAGTACTTTGCCTAGCCATCATTTGTAGCTAAATGGCGAATAAATTAACGTAAGAGGAAACCAAATTCTCCTAAATCAGTTTGATATGATAACGTTTACTTTCATTCTATCCGACTAATGCGTGCCAAATCTCTGCAAAGCAGAAGGGACCAAGGCGTTACTATAAGTAATGAATGTAATCTATGTTCAATCGACGAGGGAGTGCCTACAGAAATGACGCGCTCGCGTGTGAATTTTTGCTGCTTCTCACGTCTGGCAAAATTCTAGGCAGCAAGGGCATACATCTGAGTCTTCCATCCTCGGGGCTGCGAAGTGGTACAATAAAACAATAGTTTAGGAAGAGTTGCCAGGCAACGCCAAGTGCATAGCTGAAAAGCAGAGCACACACTAAACTCAACTAGAGGTTTTTAATCACAAACATGTTTACTGATAAAATGACTGAGAAGGCAGTGGAATTTGGCAAATGAAATGAAACACGAACCGCACGAGTTGTGGTTCGAGGCTATTTTTGAGGATTAAAAGTGCTTGTGGTAATTTTGGTGTGAATGGGTTAAAAGGCAAACAACCACAGCGTTATTGTAATTTGTTTCACGTATTTTATGCTATAATAGCATGCCGAGTGTGCTGAAAACCTTTGGGCAAGTCGGAAAATGCAGGTTCAAGCTTGCTGAAACATATCAAGCACACATGAAAGAAGGAAGCCATGCTGCTATCCGCCTGATTTTTCTGCCTGCTTTGTTGACTGAATTGAAACTACTTCCTTCCCGCTGCACACGTTTCAAGGCTTCGTGAGCTGACGCTAACTATTCATGCATAAACAGGCGCATCCATCCGTGGAGACACTCTCCTAATAATGTACGTATTCATGTAGACAGAAATGTATGTGCACATAAAATTGAAATCTGCCCACCACGATGCTTGCGACGCATGTGTGTGTGCCATAAGGTGATGCTTCTGATTGGCGTGGAGCATATTGTACATCTGTATGTATCCATTCTGTTGAGGACGAAGGCAAGCTGTATGAAATCCTACAGTAAAATTGACAGCAACTTTAGTGAGTGAGCAAGAGAACCTCCTGGATCTGTCCTTTAGCCTAGCGTGTGATTAAAACGCAGAGGAGTGGTGGTCGCGCGTCCGGCCATAATTTTCAGCAGTGAGGTCGTGAGATTAAAATTTACCTTACTTCACTTGCCCTTCGTTATGTCTTCCAAATGATGAGCCGCACTTTGAATTTTGCCTCTTTTGTACGGATTAGGAAATCATTTGTCAAGAAGAATTTCAGCATCGCGGATATTTTAAAGTCTTTGTTTCCATCCACTTGGATTATTACCTTGCCACTTTTTGTCAACAAGGAGAAAGGGTGTTTCGAATGCCTAAAAAACGGGCATAAAGCGGAGGCGTAATGAGCTATCACATCAAGTCATCCTAAATTTATGCTATTTAAAGATGTCTTTGCTCCGCTAATTGCCTTGCACTCGTTAGTTCTGCCTGACATTATGCTGTGTCCAGAATGGGCGCTACATGCCGGTAGCATGATTTACAGCATTAAATGATTGTGATCTTCTATCCCAAATGCTGATTAGACAGATTTGATACGAGGTTAGAGCATTAATTTTATCAAATTGGAGGGACAGCATTCTTTTGGATTCATAGTCGCACATTCCAATTTTGAAAGAGATTAGATTTGCTTGACGAGACTTGCCTCATGGTGGTCAGAGGCGGATTTCAAAATGTCACAAAACAACCTGGGCCGTAGCAGCAGATTCCGCGCTTTACTGCTCTGAATGCGTCATATGGCTGCTGACATAACGAACTGCCCAGCCTACCCGCCCAATCGACAAACCTTACGGGCATAAAATATTGGGGTCACCTCATATCATATTACAGCCATACAACTCAATTGTAATAATTTCGAAACATGGATAGTGTTGAAAACATTGGGGAGGCCCAATTGAACTAGCACCAATTAGGTGCGTAGGAACTAACTTAGGCCATACCCTACAACTTGTGTTTTTTAAAAACATTTTTTGCCAGCTGCACATATCTCTCCAGATGTCACTGCAACCTTTGGAACCTTCCACAGCTCAATGAACATGCCCGTCGTTTATACGATTGCACCAGTTGCGACTGAATAGTTTGGATTATAATGCATTACAACCTATGACGTGGCCAGCAGCCGTTATCATCGTGGNCTTACGGGCATAAAATATTGGGGTCACCTCATATCATATTACAGCCATACAACTCAATTGTAATAACTTCGAAACATGGATAGTGTTGAAAACATTGGGGAGGCCCAATTGAACTAGCACCAATTAGGTGCGTAGGAACTAACTTAGGCCATACCCTACAACTTGTGTTTTTTAAAAACATTTTTTGCCAGCTGCACATATCTCTCCAGATGTCACTGCAACCTTTGGAACCTTCCACAGCTCAATGAACATGCCCGTCGTTTATACGATTGCACCAGTTGCGACTGAATAGTTTGGATTATAATGCATTACAACCTATGACGTGGCCAGCAGCCGTTATCATCGTGGTGGGTGGCAATGCATGGGAAATATGTGCAGCATACTAGTGCCGGTGGTTGTGATAATGCAACTGGGATGGAAAATGTGTTGATTACTGCCAACGGACTATGGGTTATGAGAGTTAGGATTTATGAGACTTAACTACTCTGTGTGTAGACTAAGCGGTGGCTAATTCAGTGACATTACAGCATGCATCAACACGAAGGAGAAAGTAATTTGCCTCCAAATAAGGAAAGGCTTGTCACTAACACTAATTCTTCAATAAAACGATTAGTGAGTTGAGCCATTTGAGAAGGCTCCTGTTGCTGTGCCATAATTGCGCAATTACGATTCTCAACATTGAAAAAGGACCCACGTACAGGCGTAAAGCAATTTGCAAATGCGACGTAGGAAAAAAGTTAATAGCAAAACAGTGTTAAAGTGTTTATTTTACTAGGCTCCCCACAATTATTCTGTGTTGTCAGTAGATTCTACATTTAGCAGATGACGGAAAGTATTGGCGCGACATTATTCGTCACCAATCTCCTGACCGCATCCTTTTAATGAATGTCTAGTCGTCAATTGGTGTGCAGCATATTTATCTTAAAGTCGCTTCTACCCCACCCTTTGTAGATTCTTCTTGGTCACATGAATGCGGCAAGTGGATTAGGTTTTTCTAACTTAGGAACTAAATTCAGCTGTATTCCAAGTCTCTGTGAGATCATCAGTAGTTTAAATGTGCCATATTTGACAAAGCCGCCAAAAGGTACCTAATGAGCTTCGCCTCCTATTGCATGCCGTTTAAGTGTAGGTGCTTTACTTTTAAATACACTCTACCTTACCAAGCAAAACTGCGGATTGCTTGTCTTGAGACTGCTGGTCTTGCGTACCGATCCATGCCAACACGCTGGAAAGTTTACCTCTGGAACTAAAGAACTGGCCTAAACCCGCTCTGGCTTAGAATCGAGGAAGCTTAGTAAACAATTGCTGGCAAACGCATAAACTAAACAGACGAGAGCAACCCTTAAAGTCGGTTGGATTATCCCAGTCTTGCTCACTTCTTTCATTTGTAGCGCAACTTATGGAGTCTGGACATTGGGTGCGCCTATTAATCACCTGAACTCTTCACATTCCAAGGATCGGACAAACACAGAGTAAGCATTCCTTCCTATACTCCGTTTTCCTCTTTCTCACAAGAAGAGGCTAGGCTAGTTACCCAGTAAGAATGAAGTCTTTTTCTAGCCTTTAATTAATATTCAAGACCTTATACGTTAAGCTGTTCCGAAACTGAATTGTAAGAGGATCTCATGTCCCAGCTTCAACTACAGCCTTTCACCACCTCCTGCACACATGACTATATTTTCAACCGACTATACACAAGCAGCTAGAAGTGGAGGTAGGTAAAGCTAGGTCATTGTTATAAGCAACAATAGCTTTAGTAGGCGTAGAGTACGCGTCAGCTCATTTCCGGCCAAAAAGGATGATAAGCAGTACTTTTGGTTATCCTTCCGGGTCATACATGCCAAGCAGCCCTCTGCAGGCAATTATTGTTTTTAGCGTGCCAGTGTACAGTTTCACGGTTGTCTCGTTGCCATTTGTTGTCTCATTCGGTTAAAGACATCAATAAATTGCAACTTCTTTCATGACCGCAGGTTTTTAGATAAGTCGCAATTCACTACTTTTGCAACGGCATGCAAAACGGTATTTTAGGAGTGGCTCAAGTGAAGTTTGTTAAAAAGAAAGTCGTCTTGCGTAACATGTGTAAGGCACCCTTATCAGCATAATCATATGTGCACGACTTTCAATATGTACTTTATCATTAACCTTTAAGTATCCTGCAAAAGTGTTTCTGAGTCGCTTGCGTGGAATCCGTTTAGGATGAAACTCATATTTCCTGTCATTTAATGGTGTGCAAAATATTAACGATCAAGGCGATCAATTGGAATGCGGACGGAATGGATTATCTTTTTGAAGGTATGTATTCTTTTTGGAAAACTTCTGCTATTCAATAAACTTCGTAGTATTTAGTTTTGCAAAAGAATATTGGATCGCATTTTAAATTAGGGCCGATAAAGGCCATCCAGAGGTTTCGCACAAGGGCAGCAACTGCAAAATGCCTAGCATGTACTACGACCCACCTTAACAATCAAAATTACATCCAGCATAGCATAGGTGAACGCGGCTGGAGTGGAGGTTAAAGAACTTGTAGACTTTGCATTTCAAAAGAACACAACCCTGGAGCATTGTTGATTATACACTGGTGACTGCGGGTGCTAAGAGTGTCAAAACTATCACTCTTGGTGTGCGCAACGAAGATGCGTTGGAGTGGGACATAGGAAATAGGCGCAAACATGAGCGCTCCTACTTACCCAATTCGAAGAGGTTACCACATCCTCTTATGCGTGTACATTGACCCCTAACATCCGTGGAAAAGAAGACCTTAATTTACACTGTGTGAAAGTGTGTGGAGTTAGTTAGACGGGTCGATTTGAATTTCAACACAAAAGGCTCCTTTGTGAATGAGAGTTCGGTAACTTATCTCTGATGCGTATAACTCTTCAAATGCTTAAAATAATTGTTGTTTTGCATTGCAATGGGCAATGGCGGTCCATGCGCTTTTCGGCAGAAGCTAAGTTAACTAAATGCTCAGTTGAGTTCGACAAGGGAATGGCTGAGACAGAGGTGCGGACATGAGAGGCATCTGCAATGGAAGGAGTAAGGGTGGGGACGGACGGAAGAGGATGGGACAGGGGCATTGTGAGATGGTTTATTGCAATGGTGTGGTTCAGCGCGATAGTCCTTTTCACCTCTTTCCAATCCACTTTTAAATTAGATCCCGCATTTAATCATTTGGCTGCATGACTGAGTTAAGCATGAAAAATTGACTTAGAGGAAGGGATTTGAATTATTTTAGTGGCACACTCGAAGAGACCAATCATAGATTTTCCTTTCTGTGTGATCTGCACTGAATGCTTTAGGTGGCAACATTGAAATGACACACGCAAATGAAAAGACTGTAAGAAGGGGTTGGTAGCATATCTTAACCCTAATTTCTACGATTTTTGTCTGTTTTGGACCCCAGATATTTCTGCAACGGCAAGTTAAGAGGCTTGAAGTGATGAGGTGATGAACACGGTTGCGATGAAAGTGATACTGAGAAGAGGACTGCGGGCAGGAAAATCAAAGCGGGGGGAGACAACGATGAATTAGGGATTGGTAAGAACGATAACGCATCGAGGCAAGATTGGTGATTGCTGACGATGCAACGCGTAAATGAGCATGTGTGACGATTTGATGTGCAATAGATCGAATCGAATCTGATGCGGGTGAATTGATTGGTGACACGCGATGCGAGATGTCTTTCAGTACCGTCTAGTTTGGGCTTTAGACACTGTTCCTTGTAGGTGGTTTTGTAAGAGCAGGCACCACTTTTCCCTGTGCCTTTCCACCTTAAGTAGGCGTCTTGTATCGCAGTGCATGTAATGGAGGCAAGAGAGAGAGTAAGAATGATCGCCGACGTATACGTGCCTTATAAAATGCACTTTTTTGTTGAGACTTCTTCTCCTTGGCTTTCCAGCCCACATTTCAGAAAGGACTCTTATTGATTTCTGTGAAATTGGGAAATGTGCGTTTCTGCTGATTGTTTCGAATCGCATGTCTATGCTGATTGTTGCCTTGCTCTAGGCAAGATAATGGCGGTGATCGAACGCCTCTATCGTAGGTAAGGCAGCAGGACTTTCTGCTAAAAACAGTGAAATTGCAGCCATGTGAGAGGAGAAGACGAGAGGATTGCAAAAGGCTCCAAGAGGCCAAGCACAGACCCGCTTTCTGAGTATTCATAATGAGAGAATTGATTGACTTAAAGTTTTGATCATTTAAGCGACCGGAAGTGATTCGTTCGGCCTGTCATTCGAAACGGTGCAAGGAAGAATAAAATAGAAGAAAGTTAGCTGCAGAATCTTACGAACCGGATGTGCAAAAGTTCAACTTCTTGGTGGAAAAGGCGGGAACTCTTTCCCACGTTAGGTAGACTTAGAGAATAGCGCGGTTTATTAAAACACAGTAAAACCTTAGTGCTGGTAATGCTGTGTTGTACAACTCTAATTCTCCAGTTATCAGCGGAGGCGAGAGGACGCCCCTCCTCTACCAATGTACGAATCATTGACTAAAGTGAGCAACTCCGCCAAAGAACGAGGAGGAAAGACGGAATTGTGATGAGTTGGCAACGATGCTAATATTTTGGCCTTCATCACTACTTTCTCTTCTTTAAGGCCTCATGGTTCTTTTAGGGTGACAATAGGATCAATTTTAGATGTGCTAGAAAAATCAAGGAGCACATTGCTGGTAGAGCAGAGATTGATAATAATTGCCACATCAGTGCAAGCCAGTACTAGTCGAGACTACCACTATTTGGCAGTATTATTGATACCGTCATTAACGCTGTCTTATTGAACTTCACTGCGACCGGTAATTATATTGCACTTACACCAGCATACCTTACCGACGCGTTCCTGCAAACCCAGTAGAGCCCATCAACAAAAAGGCATTTCTTCCTTTTATAAAAGGACCTCAAGGAAGCTGGGCTGCTTATTGCTTTCTTTGCTTCATTTCGTCAGCACTCTACCATTCACCCACCCGCTCACCCGCTTTCGTTCGCCTGTTTTTTAGCTTGTTGCTCTTTTCCTTCCCTTAGATGAAGGCAGACACCTTGTGGTGGAACAGAGAAGCCTCTAAATGCCCAAAATAGTTTGGCTTAAGGGCAATATCCAAAAACATCAAAACTAGACAATCTTGATAGTGCCTCCTTGACGTACATTATGATGAACGAGTGTCAGCCAAAAAAGGGGAAGCATTCAGACAAATGATGCTTGCTTCCGTGAAGCCAGTGGGCATTATTTGTCACTGGTGAGCAGGAATGACTTCATCACATAGCTAAATGCCACACAGCAAACGCGTTCCCTTGCCTTCTACCAGTCATCTCAATTCCTATGTTATCATTGACCCCAATATCCAGTTCCTTATCAGTGCCTCAGCCACGCTTTGTTGAGTATATACTTTCAGTGTCCTTTTAATCCCCTATTGCCTACGCTTCCCTCAACCGTTGTGACACCCATCTGCATAATTTATCGCTTCAATGCCACAGAGCCAGAAAGAGTAAATTCGTATAAATTCGGTGCAAGTTAAGCCATCAACTTCTCGTCCCTCGCTGCTCCACTTCTTTCTTCTTCTTTAGCTTATTTTTTAGGTAAGCGTTGCCGAAACTGTTATCTTTTGTGATTTGAATGTACTTTAAGCAGTCAAGGTAAGGCAATTGGCAGCATTATCGAGCGGCCAGTTCGATGTAAACTCATGTTCCTTCTACTATGCCCATATATAAGGCTGGAAAATCGGGTATACGAAGGAATTCATGCGCGTGGGAAGGGACGAGGAAAAGGGGTGAGAGCAATAAGTACTAAACTCATGGCTGTAATGTTGTTTCGCCACTCATATTAAATTGTGGGCTACGAAGGGTTTTGGAATGGTGAGCAATCAAGCACCAGTGCTCTGGCCTCGGTTCATTCTAGAACCAGAACAACTTCTCTAGTGACCTACTGCAGGCACCTATTTAAAAACAAAGTCATTTTTGACAATTAAGAAAACAACGAGCCATGTAAAAGAAAGTATAAAGTAAGGAAGTGGGCAAATAATTCAAATAATCAGTCAAGCAACCCATCCTTTCATTGATCCAACAATCATTTGGTCGGTCAAATCGCCAAATCAATAGCAAATGGATCAGCTAGGAAATTGGGATCTCAATCAGCTTGAATAGCTGGTTAATTGACTTGCTTCTACGTGCAGTGGCAAAATTGCTTAAGTGACTTACTAGGATGTTTTGAGTTGCAAAGTGGCTTGCATTTTTTCTCCCACAATCAATATACTATATCCGTATCCTCTTCCCCTTCCCTTTCATTCCTCATCTGTGTTGCCTTAGTACCCACTCCCAAATCAACCACATCTTTCAGCCCTTGCGTGGTTGATGTTTTGCTCTCCAGCAGCAGCATAACTGCCGTTGAAGATGACAAAGTGATAGAAACGGACCCCATCTGAGAGGGAGGCAATTGCCACCAGCACATCTGCTTACTCAAATTTTGCCGCTGGCTTGTTATGGCCAAATGGTCGGACATGTTACTTTCCCAGTCACTACTGTCCACCACTATAATCGCTTTGTCATCGTCCTGGTCGCTGTCATTAATCTCCGTCATTTTTTTGCGAATGGGTTCAAAAATGCAAATAATTTTGAGTGAGTAGAAGAAGAAAAAGCGTAGGTACCCACCGACTTGTTAGTGACATCTTTGGAAGACAATGGTATTGCCAACAGGGTGTAAGTTGTAGGATTGGAAGACCGAGGAAAGAAGACGGTGGTGAAGGAGTCAATGACTGGCTTTGCTATTTGACTGATCGATTTATCAAATGTTTTGATGGAAAAAACAAGTGGTCCACCAGTCCGCTTACTACTTTATTTACGTTGGGTCCATTTCGTTAGCTGACGGATTATCAATAAAGCATTTTTAAAATTCAACTGGCAGTTGGGCTGAGGCGATTGATCCTATCTGAGTAGGAAGAAAGACCATAGCACCAAAGCTCAAGGAAACAACCGTCTTCATGTCTCTTGTTAGGAGGATGGCATGGAGAGAGATTAGTTTCATCACCAATCGACTCGCAATTCTTGTCCCTGTTTCCCTACCCACCTGTTCATATCTGACCATTGAGAGACAGACCGACAAATAGATAACTAGCGTTGGGACAGTCATGTCACTGTGACTAAATGCTGTGAATTCCCCGCACCGTGGAACTAGTCCCGTAGGTGCTAGATTTGTTCCCATCGAAAACGAAGCTTCAGATCTGAAGGATCATTAATGCCGTAGTGGCTGCCTTTGTCCACACCGTTGCTTCCAGCCGCACACATGATAGTTATTCCAACTGAGCGTTGTGTATTCTTTTGTCTTTGGGTTAGTTCCGGGATGTGTCTCGCTCGGCAAGGTTGTATAAATAGTTGCCAATATCTGTTGCAATCGGTCGTTGGTGGTTCAAACCCCTGCTACCCGATAGGGCTTGTTCCTTCTACAAATAAGGACAGCATTAATAAAAGATATGGTGACATTTGGGCCAAGGAAAGCTTTTGTGTAAACTTTAATGTGGTTGGACAACAAACAAGACTTACGTCGTTAAGTAAAGGCTCTTTTACAAATTTCACCAGGCCAAAACTTTGCTCTGACCCAAGATAAAATATGGGGCCAAAATGAAGATCATGTGAAACAAAGTAATCACGACTCAACGATGGTCTGATAAACGGTCGACTTCACGTCAGTTATCAACTGAAGGATAGTTTAAAATAAAACTGCTATTTTAATGCTCCGTGATGATTAGCCTTACTTCATTCTAACGTCACCCATAAACGAGGATACTGGCAGGTGTGTTGCGTCTCACTACAGTTGCTTCGCAGTCATAACTAAACTGAGCTCTTGATTGGTCACATTGGTGGGCACAAGCGGCAGCACCAATACCTTTAGCGTAGAATGCATTAAACAATCTCGCCTGCATTCCGCAGCAGTGTCCTTGAAAAAGAGAGGTGTCCAGCTAGCAGTCGACACTTATGCATTTTGGCTACAAAATTACCAGCAACATTTCTTCTATTTGAACTCAAAGGCATTCACCTACTTTTATTTGGCGAATTGTCATAACATAATTTGTTCATAATAAATTTATTATTGGGCAATATGTGTCAAGGACCACATGCGAAGCAGATAATTGACAAGTCGAATATCAGGCGCGTGCCATGCTCTTCAAGCAGCATTAGCAAGCAATCGGCCTGTCTTCAACCCTGAGGAAATGCGAAACGTAGAAAGCATAGGCGTTGGCAGAAAAGCCATGTGACGCTTTCCTAATTAAACTGCTAATGTGAAAAACTCTAACTGTTCTACACTCTAAGATGGTGCCCAACCGCTTATAAAACCAAAGCAGTTGCTGCCCAAAATGATAGATAAGCCATTTCCAACGGTCCTCTACGACATATTTTGACATCGCTGAAAGTCTCCTTTTTAAGTTTTGTAGTGATTTGTGTAACAATAAAGTGTCACAACTGCAAGTTTACCTCATGTATGGTCAGTGATTCTTGGAAAATACTCAATAGCAAATCCTTAACTTAAAGCTAGAAAGATAGCACCAAATACAGGAAAAATGTATGCTTTTACCCAGATTCGATCATGAGGTACTGAGGCAAATCACCCAACAAAATTAAGTTTTTTACTTAGCATGGCTGCAAATCAAGCGGTGTGTGCTTGTATCCTTCTCCAATTACATCTCGACAAGCCCATTCAAACATGTTCTTTCGATTATTTAGGCACACCACATACTCACGGACGCACCACATTCGCCAATTTGTTGATGCGGACATCAGGAGAGGGTCATTCACGAAGCCTATTTTCGGCGCATGCTCCGCAAAGAAACCCATCCCACTTTCCTCCTTCCTCTTCACATCTGCCACAATTATCACGCCCAGTGTGTGCTCAGACGACAAGCTCGACATTGGAGCAAGATGTTTACTCGTTACTGTGGAAGTACGCTTCATAAGCCTGGAAAGCTTGACAACATAAAGAACGCAGTCATAAGCGGCTCGTGGCACTATTTCTTCACTGCGCATTCTCTCATAGAAGCTGTCAAGAGGTTCAACTTCAGTTGCATTTTCAGCAATAAGGCAACCTGACTCATGAGGTGCGAGATGCAACAAATCAACACATGCCAAGATTGGACTGGCGGAGTTCATTCCATTTATGTGCGAATTGCTGTGGTTTGTTAAAAACATTTGAAATGTAGGCAAAGACTGCCAGCAACTTAACAACTCTGCCTTGTTCTTCTCTAGTCCAGTCGGCAGCACTGCATCAGCCAGGGTGGAGGTGATTAGAAGACAGCTTACTCTCTCATAAGCACTCTGGGTTGTTGCGATTGGCGGACAATGGAGATCAAATTGCATTTGCTTAAAATGATGCTTAATAGCATCACAAATACTTCCAAAGCTCAGTGCTTGCGATTATTAATGCAGTACATCATATGCCTTTTTGTCTATCCACTTCAACTTGTTGATGTATGAATGAGGAGTTAGTAGAGAGAATAACCACTTCCAGTCTGGGATTGCCGTACAAGCATTCACAATGTCAACTGAACTGAGGTATTTGCAAAACGACTGGACTAGTTCAGGAGTAAGGTCTGTAATCCCAATCGTACGCGGTTTCGTCCAAAATGATATCATTGCATTGTTTAAGTGTGGAAAGCCCAAAACTTAGCTGTAGTAAACACTCCACTAACTCTTAATAGCTATTCCACCAAAAGGTAAAAGCTTTTTGGATGTTATTTTCCTAAATGCATTTTAAATGACTGTTTTAGCTAGAACTTGTACAATTCAAATTACTTCCATCTCCACATAATAGGTGCAAGCAAACGAAGCTAAAGCCGAATAATGTAAATCCAAAAGACGTGTGAACTGGGAGACCTAATCAGTCTTGTGAGCACCATTTAAATGCTGCAAAGTGAGTAGAGAAATTTAAAACTTGGCTGGGTTCACGTCTTTTTGCACAAGTAGAATGGTATGGCCGTCTTAGTGAAGTGCTGTTCTTGTCTTCCCTGCATTTGTTTTCGTCAGCGAATGAGGAAGCTTTGAGGAGAATAGCGCGCCTGCTTTGATTTTGCTATTTGAGCAATGTGGCTAAGCGGAATAACAATCGGCAGGGCTGGCATAATTGTTCCACCACTTGAAGGGTAGCACATGAAAAATAGGCTACAAAATCGCTTTGCCTTTACCATTGCTTTACAAATATTATGCAACAGAGGGCATGTTATTGATGAGTCCTGACACTGTGCCACGCCTCTTTTAATATGGCTTAAAACTCTACTACGTACCACTTTAATCTATTTGGTGACTTTAGCAAAACTCGAGAACGGAACAGTGTACTCTGCGCATGCTATTAGTTTGAACCACTAGATTTGCGGCAAAGTTTTGTCGCCACATGGCCATCATAGATGCACATTTTTGCATAGAAAAATTAGAAGGCCTTCAGTCATATTGTCTTGCACCTGGACACCAATGCGGTCACGGATTAAAAAAATTGCCTAAGAGTCCACTTAGCAGAAGTTTTACACTTATCTAGGTAGTATCTTGATTCCTTTGCATTCGCCAAGATCTGCTGCAACAGCATAAAATTTCCTGAAAATGCACCTCTACATTAGACCTTTAACGCGATTCAATTAAAATAGTACTTGCTCATTGCTTGTTAATGCAAGTGTATTCTTCATAATTACATTGCTACAGAACTCGCTACGCAAATCGCAATGATCTTTTTGCAAAGCAAATGTTTACTTCCTGTTTCTTTACTAGATCGATACTCTTAATACATTTGCGTTACGCTCTTACCGTCTCTGATGGTACGCATGTTGCCACCAGCGGTAGCAAATTTGAATGAACTGGATTTCTTTGAGTATGAAAGGGAGGAACTTCGTGCTTGATTATGCTGTAGTGTTAGCAATTTATAAATTTTCTCACGTCCACTTACCATATTTTATATGCCTGGCCTTGACAAACAATGCAGGTGCCAAGAGAAACAAGTAGCATCAGAACTTACCTCAGTATACGGAGTAAACGGGTGTGCAATAATCTTAGTTTCAGAACTTTGAAAGCGTTGGCTTGTAGGTTTTGCCATTCTGTTATTGCATTTAAGTTTTTAGTGTTGAAAATAATTTTATCCTTGGCAAGCCTAATCACCTCAACAGCAGTAGTTCATTTCGAAACCGAATTTGCAGAGTTGCAGGTGTTTACATAAGAAGAAAAACAAAACGTTTTCGCTTAGTGATTTTTGGTTTCAAGCGATAAGGTAAACGTCTCCTATGCACAGCACAGACATTGGAGTGCTTTAACCCATCGTTCAGCCTGATAACGTGCAATTTACACAGCGCTTCTCTCACAAGGCTTTGCACCACAGTGTCGTGGCAAAGAGTGTGTGCAGGCTGAACGATCGGAAAGCTGCAAGTCTCCTTATCACAGCACTGATTCTTTCCTCGACCTTTTACGCCGCCGTGAGCGCAACTGATAGCTCAGTGACTCTGCTACTAAGTGAGAGCTGTAGTAAGGGTTTGCCTCTACTGTCAATGTTACATGCCCTGAATCTCGTAAGCGGGCTTGATGCCGATTCTAAAGCACTTACTCCTTTTGGTTGGTAATGAGTGACTAATTTAAGGTGCAGTGTTTCATTTCAGGTCGAGGCAATGAAATGTCAGCACGATTTTCTTAAGGCAGACTATTTCACTTCTATTTATGAGCCAAATTTTGATGGTTTTAGAATGGCACAGCATCTGGGCTGTGACAAATTGGGACGGATAAGATTAAGTTGTAGAAGTCAACAATTTTCGTAGCCTGCTGTAAAACCTGTATATTTAGATACATTTAAATAGTAATTATTGTTTGTGTTAAGTGGAAGCTGGTCAAAAAGCACGCAGAGCCGTAGCACCTACCCCAAATTTTAATGACTAATCTTTGTTGTGTCATGAGTTTTAGTTTACTACTCCCTTGCATCTTTGTTGGATTACGCTGATACCCTATGGCCTGGTTCGTTTTTAGGAACGAAGGCAGGAGGACGATTACTAAGATGTGTTTTTATCACAATTAGCATTACGTCAGTGCATCAAACTGGTAGTTTTCACTATAGGCTAATTGCTGTACAGATTGTCTTAAGGCTTTACGCTATACTACGAATCAAACGCGTTCTTCGGTGGCAACTTCCAACAGCCAAAGACAAGTGATTTACAGACATTAGCGTCTTCATCCAGCAACTTTAAAATCAGCCCTAGTACTCATAGCGTTACGTAAATAATCTACTATTCCAGCAACCGCTTTTGCTTTCTTTTCCCCCCTGTATACTATCCATCCGTGTCCAAACTACTATTCTTAACTAAAGTTTTCTCTTCATTCTAGTGGTATGGCAAGATGATAGACGTTACAGGCGAACGCGATGACCTTACTGTAAGCATTTACGCACTGCCCCTATTTCCCGCGGCCTAAAAAACCATTACTGGTAAGGTAAGCTCCTACATGACGCTGCCTGACTTGTTTCGAAAGCTTTTATCAATTTATGTAGTCACGCTACAGAGTATGGAAATAGAAAGGGGATTTAACGCTAACTACGAAAGCATCAAAGAAGTCGCGCAAGTCCTCTCTTACTCCACTTTTTATCCTTGGTTTAAATAACGATTGCAGAGGCGTCAAAAGCGAAATCATGTACAAGTCAGCAGCATCGCAATCAGGTTATCTGACTCCAATTAACTGCGCACCACCTTTTCTAACCTGCATTTATTTGTCGTATTAGGAACGACTGCACTGCAGTCATCCAGGCATCATTTGGACATGCTATGATGCACACATCCAAGTACAGATATATACCCTTAAGTTGGGTCAGAGAGTCCCCCCTGGCCTATTCAAATCTTCATCGGTCTCGATCAAAATTGATTTAGCCAGCCGCTTAAGTTCACTTCCACCTAGCGTGAGATTTGCCATCCTTGCCAAGCATTGCACTTCAACACAAACACAACCACTAATGTGCAAGCCAAATCAGTGCCATCTCATGTTTAAGTAACTTTACTTCCATATCAACTCACATTGCAGGAGTTGCATGGCTCCAGCTCGTACGATCACATATCAAGCATTCGCGCTGCAACAGCTGGCTCACAGCTGCCTAAGTAGGTGCAAGTAAATGCGGCAGAGGTAAAGCGTCGAGATCTTTCAGCTTGAGCCCTGCAGCGTGGCGCGAAGCTCATTGCAATATATGTTAACAGGTTTGAAGCGTCAGTGTTCTAATCACACATTTCACTGAAGTACGGCAGTTATCGTAACCGCCCAGGCATCACAGCATTCGCATGCATTTTTGAGGTGCATTTTAGAGTTTTAGGGGTCCCTACATTTGTAATTGTCTAACTTAATCTAAATCCTGCCTTTAAGCTTGGCCGTGGCGAGTGACTATGATCCCTATTCACAAATTTTCCTCTCTCCATTGCGGTCTTATTATGATCCCTACTTTTTACATCTTTCGACTTAAAACTTCACTTAAGACTACAATACCACAAAACGGGCTTTGAAAGAGTTCTTTGTTGCTTCTGCAGATGGAAACCAATCTATATTCTGTAGCATTACCACATGGTTTGGTGAAAATTCCCCTCAGTTCAGGCCATTCTCTTAGCTCATATGTGGACAGCAACATATGTAGCTTCACCTTCATTAGCTGCTCAGGTGTGTAGGCGAGCGAGAAAAAATGTCAGGAAAGCAGCATTTGATTAAAGCTAGTGGTGCCGTCACATCATTGATTGTTCCAAGGGAAGCCATTAAAACGTTGACCAATGAAGTGACGCAGTGCATGCAAGCTGCACTGCCCATGTCACGGAGGTGTCCATTTAATACAAGAGTAAGTTCAGGAGTCTTCTGATCATTCGCCTCGTCCTGCGGTAATGCTCACGCAAAACGAAAAGAAGAGAGCATGACCTGGTCAAATACTACCGCATGCCACAACCAATTTTAAACATTCTCCACGAAGGAAATCTTCACGTATAAAGGGCTCTGCGATGCAGTCTAACAGATCACCAGAATTTAGTTCTTTCCTGCACTCATCAAAATAACCGTATTAAAACTGACTTTCGAGAGATGCCCATTTCTTACAGCGCAGAGAGGCAAATTCAACCAGCGC